>OZ018391.1:52012381-52204505 GCA_963969525.1 Ontholestes murinus
ATATGATGCAAACTTACATTTTTTTAAATCTAAACCATAGTTGGCTATGGCCTCATTCAAAAGGTAATTTTTTTCCCTTTAATCCAATATGACATACGACATAGTTATTTCTAAAAATAAGTGAGATATAGTCATTTTAAATTTTATTATAAATAAAAAACTGGGTAGCCATGAAAAAGATGAAAGTAAAACAATTACAGTTGTTTATAATAATAGCAATATTGTAATTATTAGTTCTACAAAGTTAAATAAAAATCAAAAACCAGCATAAGAATAAAATTTTGTAATTATCAAATGGCCTTCTGTATGTGGTATAAACCTATTTGTCAAGAGGATAATACGTTTCTTACAAAAATATTATGAACAGATGAATCGCGATTCACTAATTGTGGTATTTTTAATCGCCACAATGAACATAGATGAACTTAAGAGCATCCACGAGAAGTTTCACAGAGAAAACTACAAATTAAATTTGGGTTTAGTCCAAACACACCATGGATTAATAATTCTCGTTCCATATATTTTTGAAAGCTCACTAAGTGAAACTGATTACTTTCATTTTCTTCAGAAAACATTTGAAGATACGCTCGATTGTTTAAATTTATCATTACAAGCAAGATTAAAATGGTTGCAATATGATGGTGCTCTACCTAATAACATGTTGGCTTTACAAATTATTTAAATAATATTTTTCCTAACTCATAAGTGGGAAGAAATAAACCAATCCCAGGACCACCTAGATCTCCCGATCTGCGCGTTTTAGAATTTTTTCTGTGGGGTTACGTAAAAAGCAAAGTATATGAAAAATCATATCAATCTGTGGAGGATCATAAACTAGTTATTAAAACATTTAATTCAATTTACATGAGAATAGTCAAAAAGCGATAAATTCAATTTTAAAAAGATATAATTTATGTCATAATAGTATTAATAGTGGACTCTTTGACCATATTTGTTTATTATTAAAATTTCTCTCCCATTGATATATTGATAATTACAGAATTACTTTATGCAGTTGTTTCATTTTGATTTATCTCTGTAAAATTAATAATTACAATATTGCTAATATTATAAACAACTGCAATTGTTTTTCTTTCATCTTTTTCATGGCTACCCATTTTTTATTTATAATAAAATTTAAAATGACTATAACTCACTCATTTTTAGAAATAACTATGTCGTATACCATATTGGATTAAAGAGAAAAAAATTACCTTTTGAATGAGGTCACAGCTAACTATGGTTTCCATTTAAAAAAATGTAAGTTTGCGTCATATCTCGGAAAATAATGGCGATAAAAATTTTCTGATTATTTTTTATTAATCTGCATAAAATTATCTAAAACTTTGTCCTTTACAGTTTTTTTTCTATCTATTATAATAACCGAGATATATTGATTTGAAAAAATTGACACTTTTTACTTTTTTCAAAATATCTAGTTACCCTTGACTTTTTTGAAAACTTTGAAAGTGGAATTTTATTCGTCTTGTAAACCTGCACTTCTTTCACCGTTTCTCTATCTCTTATAGTTTTCGAGATCCCCATAGAGAACATCGAAAAAAACTCACCCTGTATATATATATATATATATATATATATATATTATTTAAAAAAAGTTTAGATTAGTAAATTATCTATGAGATTTTTTTAAATTTACTGGATGCTCACTAGTCAATTTATATAACATAACAAGAAATATGCTTCATTTATCGAATGTTTAATCAAGTTTTTCTAAATTATTACATAATTTTGATACAAAATTATAATAACACTTTGACAATCCCAAAAAGTGCACTGGATATTATCTAAGAAAATCATGAGCTATACCTTTCGCTGATGGAGGAGCAAGCGTGAGTTTAAAAACTATAATGGTTAAAACTCGATCTCTGTAAAAGATATATAACCTTCTAATTATAAAAAAATAAAACTGACACTACTAAGAAGATTTTGAACCAAATTAAATTCGGATAATTTTTTTTTCTAATAATGTAAGTGCTTCTACAAGTCACGGTAATACATTTTCTTGTATTAATATTGGTATTTTTGATGATGCAAACCAATGTATCACAGATATAAATAATATGTTTTGATTGATAAACATAATATACGCAAAAAATATTGAAACTATAATCGTATAATTTGCTGGCAATAAATCTTACCAACATGGATCTTTCTTATAAAAAAATAGGATAATATAAAATATTTTATGCCATTTTTATGAGTCATATATCTCCTATTAAAAATGCCATTGAGTTAAGTTGTTATTAAAAAATGCATAGTATTTTGTATAGTATACAATTCTAAATACGCTTTTAATTATAAAAAGCTCAAAATACAATTTACATACTTTAAATGACAATAAACATATTTCATATAAGTTTGAAATGAAATCATTATTAACTGTAATGAGCAAAAATATAAATACTAACGCACTGAAATATTTAGTTATAAATAGAAAATAATTTTATTTTTAACATTTATTTTTGAAATTTGTATATTTTTTAAATTTAAAAGGTTATATATTTTTAAATCATAACTTATATCTTGTAGTTATAAAGTAATTTATTACATAATAGTTCGCCTTCTATAAGGTAAAACATATTTTCTGTAATTGTATTTTAAACGGTAAAATAATTTCTATTCTGCATTTATAAGTCTAGAAAAGTGTTAACATATTTTCCGCTCCATAAAGTATACATTCACTGAAAGAAATAAATTAATTAACAGCTTGTACGGATTAGTAACCGTACACGTATACGATCATATCGATTGTCAAAGACAGAATACGTATTAGAAGGGGGTAACCGACTCCTTAATATCAATGGTGGAGGCGCCGGGTGGTAACCGGCGGCCGCTCTTCGCTAAACGACAACACCTGTTATCATCATCTACTTGCCTTATCGGCGAAGCTCAAGTGGTCTTCTCAATTGAGGACGGCAGCAAGGGGCGGCATGGCTTCGTTAAGAGGAGAACCAACTTTTAAAAAAAAGTTATTATTGTTCACGGTCACTAAATCGCACAGTCACTATGGGAAAAATCAAAAATTCAAATCGTGCCGGTCGTGTGTTCAGTGCGTATGAGAGAAGAGAGTGTTCGTTAACAGCGGCGGTGAGGACGCAGATCAAGAGACTGGCTCGAAGGCGTCTAGACGCCAGGAGGCGCCTCCGCCCGACGCCGCCCGCATGCGCAACAAGTGTCGGTCGCTAGGAGCTCCCCGGATACACGGATGAAACCAGTACATGACTTATACTGAACGTGAACCGTGGGAATTTTGCAAGCCATTAAATATGGTAAAAAATAAACTCTCTAAAAAGGATTGCGTGCATAATAAGAAAATCTAATAAGTCGTAAATAAAATAAATTATAAATTAATTAGAAATATTTTAATTATGATAAAATTAAACTCGACAACTCTGTGTTAGCACTATATTTGTGGAATTACAATTTCTTGTAATTCTACAAAGATAGTAATAAAATCAAGTAGTCGAGTTTACTTTCATCATATTCACAATCATAGTTATATATATATATATATATATATATATATATATATATATATATATATATATTTTATATTTTAAATATTATGTAAATGTATATCTTTCTATTGTTGCAATTATTTTAAGCATAATTTTAAGTAGTGGTTTAGAATGAACATAAAATGTGCATCTCTTATGATGATGAGGTTAGGTTTGATGTTTTTTTGGAAATATAAACAATGATTCAAATCTGAAACCAACTTTTTTAATTAAGGTATGAAATAAAAATTTGCAAGGAAAAAATATTTAATTTTAAAAGAGTCAAATACAAATACATAAATGATAAACCAGGTGATGTTAATCAAAGATATGAATAACTGAAATAAATAATTATATTTATTAAATTGTATTTATAAGTTCCACTTTTTCTAAGTATAGTAAAGTATTTAGAAACAGTACTGAAGATTTGTAGGCTCAAATTTGCAGGTAGGTTCTTGATGGAGATTTTCTTCTCCAGATATCTGATAATTGTTTATGACGGTTGCGTCGAACTTTTTATCGGACGGTTGTACAGTTTCCTTTCAAATTTTCGTAACATCATTTTGTAACTAGTTAACATTAACCTCACGATTTTTCAAATACAAATTCGCGCTCTATAGGGTCGCCGTTGTCATTCCAAATCTATCCTTCAAATCATCCACTTTCTTTTTATCAGAATCATCAATGCGTATCTGCTTAACCACATCCGTTACACTAAGTAACGTTTTTGGTTTCATAAAAATCAATTAAAATAAAAGTAATAATGACAATTAATTTCTTCGAGTGTTTCTGCTTCGCAGTTTTACATTATTATAATGTAAAACTACCAACTGACAGATAAAACAACTACTCCTCGTACTAAAGCCGCGCCAGATTTTGAATTACATAACTGTTAGTTGTCGTTAAATGTCTGAAATTACTTTAAGCATAATGGAACATTTTTGTGGTGTTATCGTTTTCCATCCACCTCACGAAAAGTGATATGCAATCACTATCCGCAGACAATCAATATTTAATTAACACTTTTAAATGCCCAGAGCAGGCTTTTCATCTGTGGTGGTATCGTTTTTTGAACACGCCTTGAAAATCTAACATCAAAGTTATATATAATTCTCATTATTACTTTTATTTTCATCAATACTGCACCTGTAAATTAATATTTAAAAAATGATTAGTAATTTAAAAATACGAAAATATTTCGTAAATCTACTACAATGAGTCTTATTAAGACTACAAAACAAATCACTTGTTGATACAACTGCTTCTCTGACTAGTTTAAATCACCGAAGGAATTTCAATAGAGAATAATAATAAATAGATCAGATCGAATCTATTCCTTATAACTATAAAGATGCAATTAAAAAAGTGAGAAGAGGGTTGCAAAATAATGAAACTAATGTAGAAAACATATTCACATACTTAAAAGAGTGGTGGAAGAGGTAATAATTGAGTAGAAAGATAATAAAGCAAGAAGCATTAGTTTATTGAGGAAAGTATGAAATTTAAATGATATCTAAAAGAAGCGATGTAAAAATAGCGAAAGAAAAAGGAAAGTTTTAAAAGCATGAATATGAAGGGAAAAAACAGTTAAATAAATAAAATCGTGGTAAGTGGTGAGAAAAAGAAGCAACTATGAAGATATAATGATAACGAAATAAGAACACAGACATGTAAATATCTTTTTAAGAACTTATTACAAATAGAGAAAGAAATGAACGAAGTTTTGAATAGTACTGGCAGGAATAGAAAGGAGCAGAGCTGTGATGGTGACAATGTTAAGACAGAAAAATGGAAACTGTAACCATGAGGGGAAACATGATGTCCTGTAAATTTAAAAAGAGGACTAGATTAAAAAAAATATAGGTAAAAGCTATCATCCTAATCTACAAAAAAAGGATATTACAGACCCATTAAGTTGGAGAGGTATTAACCTTATCAAAGGAAGTTGAGAGCAAGAAGGGCAGTAAAAGATCCCTATGCCAAAAATATAGGAACGCTTCTGAAAAATGAAAACGAAAGTTTGACATATAGTATTAGTATAGTATAATCTTCCTTTAGGATTGTAGATAGTGTTTGTATAAGTTGGTAGAAAGACATTATTTTTGATTTGTCTGCATTGTAGAATTTTCGTTTTATTTGATTAACATTGATCTTGGTTGCGGTTCTATCCAAGCCGTAATAACAGCATTATGATCAGAAAAATGATAGCCATTTGTATTAAATTATTACTATTGGTGATCACATGGTCAATGATGGCATTTTCCCGGGTGGTGTTTCTATAATTAATTACATTGGCAAAGGAGTATCCTTGTTCGTGTATTAGATTTGAGAATAAAGTGGGATTCTCTACATGTGGTGGTTTATATAGTAGGGTTATGAATGAGTTAAATCTGATAATTACCTCGATATTATCAAAAACTGTATTAAGGATTATTTGGAAGTTCATGTTGTTTCTCGACAGTTAATTATTCCTTTGTACCCATTCAGTTGGAAATATTCTACTACGTTGCAATACAACCATGTCTCAGTTATTCCAATAATGTTTAGATGTTTGTACCGTTTTGGCAGTATTTTGACTTCATCAAACTTATTACGCATGCTACTAATATTCAAAAGGTAAAATGTTTGTTCCGCCATCGAAGAGTCTTTGTTTTATACTAATAAATTACTAGGTGCAATATGATATTTATCAAGTACGTTACAATTATACAGCATAACATTCAGCTACTATAACATTTATATTAGTTTGTTAAGATCGTAATAGTTTTTTATTTGTATTATCTTCGAATTTTCATCTTTTCTTGAAAATATTTTTCCTTGTTTGACTCATATAATTTTATAACCCTTGGTTTTATATTTCCTTGTTTCATAGAATTATAATAGGTCCAGCTTCTTTTCCCTTACGATATGTCTCTATAATGTCGCCATTATTTAATCTGAAGCTTATTCCCTTCATTACCTTTTTAAGAATCTCTTCTGCATTTTCATCTTTTCCTTGCTTAGGTATACCATTTAATATTATATTTTTATTTTTATTCTCTTGCTCCAGTTCTCCACAACGACCCTCTACTTCAGCTAATTTCTGCTTTAAATCATTCATTCTCGTTTTTAAAATCCATTAATAAGCTCTTCATTCTGTTTTATATTTTCATCAAATTTATCCCACATGCTCGCAGTAAATTTTGTTCAACATTGAGCGGTTTTTCCTCAACTATACTAAATAAAAATATTGCTCGGATTTACTTTATGAAAAAATCATTTTATATTAATTTTTACAAGGGAAGCACTGCTTCCATCGTTTCCATGCCGCTGGCCATTACTCAATTACATCACTGTCTAGTGTACTCCGCACCACCTTGAGGTCTATATCTCACCAGCAACCCTGGCGCAATGCAGTAGATTATGATATACCGCCCCTTTTAGTGGCTCCGTGATAGGCGATGACTGTGTGAGACGAATTTTAAATTTAACCTGCATGGTTCTTAAAACCATTGCAAAACCTCGAACGGACGTTTCTTCAAATACACCGCAAAAAACTGATGAGTTTTGAGAAAATCCTTTACTCTGAAGAGGGCTGACTTCCACAGCTCCAAGATCTCGGAAAAGGATAGGCGGAGCTGAAGCTAAAAGAAGGAGGAAGGAGCACCTTTTGGCGCTGGCTGCCCAAAAGACAAGACCTTTCACCAGCACCGTGGACACCAGCCAAGCCCAAGATGGACGCCCGGTGGCAGCCCCTGGGAAAACTAAGACCTTGCCAAGAACGATCACAGCGGGAGTTGGAGGCTCAGGTATGAATACGAAGAGGAACAGGTCGGATGACTCTACTACCATGTCTCCTGGCTTCACCCCTGGAAAAGGGTAAATAGTCGTATATCAACCTCAATACCGGCTTCAAGGAGGCTACTAACAGGTACCTTCAAGTAGCAATTATTAATTACCGAAACATCCTGGGAAAACTCACACCAGACCAGGTCAAGATCTTGGATGGTGCTCTCACCTTTGAAATGATCAAAGCATATCGGACGGTGTTAGCCCTATCTCTGATCGATGGCTGTACTCCAGTGACATCCTCGAGATAACCTCTAACCTCTAAACTAACGGTAATCCAAATTTACCACATCCCGGGGGGAACAAAGGCTACGCTATGGTTTCCCGGTTTCATGGCATGTCTTCCACACCAAAGAAAACCCTGATGGCAGATTGGTCGTGATGGGAGTTCAAAACAAAGAAATCAGCCTCTTACAACATCGATTTAAAGTATCGTCTAAATACAAATTCTAACTTATCACGCTTAATCCCAAGAAGGAAATTGGCAGTGAGACCATTCATACCACCTCAAGGGAAAGCTGAAAAAAGTTATCTCCAAAGATTCAAAACTACAGTCTGGAATAATGAAAAAGGAGAATGGCGGTTATACTGATAACCTCGTGGAGTCAATAGATATATAATCGATACTAAATTTTCAAAATGGGAGAAGTAAAACTCTTGTTATATTCCATTTCTTTATTTTCAGGTAACGGACACGGGTTTTAACTTTGATAATGATCCGTAAGGACCAAAATACGTGTCAGTTACCTGAAAATAAAGAAATGGAACATAATGACTGCAAAAATATGGAAGACAGGGATGAAGACGAAAAGAAGATTATGAATCTTCTTCTCGTCTTCATCCCTGTCTTCCATATTTTTTCAAAAGAAGATTGGGGCCTAGCTTCCAATATAATAACAGAACCCAAGATAACCTGGGGCATTCAAACATTCTCACCAATTAAGTCTCCAGGAATGGACGAAGTTTACTCAGCCCTACTTATTTGGTGACTCGGTTTAGGAACTGTAGAAAAACCAAGGTGATATTTATACCCAAACCAGGCAAGGAAATCTACAGCCATACCTGGAAGCTTGGAAAAGCTTTCCAATCGGTACATCAGGGACCATATCCTAAAAACCAATAATTTTCACCCAAACTAACACACGTATATACCAAGAGGCTCAATCGCACTCCACTGTGTGGTTTCTCATATTGAAAAGGCATTGGTAAATAAAATGTCTGCATTAAACCTCTTTATCGACCCTGAAGAAGCTATTGATGAAGCCTATTTCAACAGCATGGGACAAGTTCCCGCGATGCTCGCATTCCAGTCGCACTTAGTGAGTGGATTAAACAGATGCAAATGGACTTTGAAGCGACCAATGAAAATTAGTGGTAAATGGACTGTAAGTAATAGAACTGTAGGCAAGACAAAATAAGGTCATATCTACATCCAACAGTAAATCTGTTGAATGTGGATAGCGCATGGATGTTAGCGTGTTAACTGTGGAAAATAATGAATATATTAGATCCCTGTTCTAAACTATAGAAAAGGATTGGACAGATGGGTGAATTAGTGAGTTGCCACTAACAACGGCTTCAACTGATAAAAATGAATGCTAGACACTGTAATTTATGTGATAATATTTACCATCGATTGCAGAAGTCAAACTAACTTCAGCAGATGAACAGGATAGAACTAATGAGGTAAATAGTAAAATAAAACTTAAAGAGGAATGTTTATTAGTCAATAGAAATAAATAAGTAGATGTCTAAAACTAAACATAGTTGATGCTTGAAGCCATTACTTTGTGATACATTTTGAAAATTAGGACGATAAATAAAATTAAAATAAAAACCGTGTGTGATAACAACAAAGTGAATTTTATTTATCGTCCTAAAACTAAACAATTAGACTTTAGGCTTTAATAGAAACTGATAAATATTTTTAAAGCAATAAACGTAACGTCATAAAGAAAACTAAGTTTAAGAGTAATAATAATAACTTTATTGACGGGATACCCCATTTACATCAAATATTTAATAAATTGTAAACAATTATAATACTAATTTAAAATAATCGATCTTTAAAATAAACAAAAAATAGAAAACATTTAAAAACAAAAATTCAAAAAATTAATTTTTTGATTAAGAAATAACACAATGAAGTTGCAGAGAGCCATCAAATAGGTGGAACCAGTTGTAGTTAGAGTAGTCGGTGACACATCTCTTCATTCGGGCTATGTTATTGTTATTGTTTTTACACTAATTTTAAATTTTATTCTACACTGATTTTATTAAGATATTAGTTTTAAGTTTTATTTATACAAATATTTGATTATACACTAGTTTTAAGTTTTATTTATACACCGTTTTTATTAAAATATTAGTTTTAAGTTTTATTTATACAATGATTTTATTTATACACTAGTTTTAAGTTTTAACTATTCACCGATTTTAATTCATTTTATTTATATACTACTTCTAAGTTTTATTTATTTATTATTTCTAATCACTCAAATGTTACAAATATTATTTATACTAATTCCAATGATTACTTATATTAAACCAACTCTTTCCGTTAATACAATTATAATTTTATTCATATCAATTGTACAATCAATTAATGCTCTGTATACTGATTGTTCACTTATGTTCCATATTTTGTTATCAAATTTATATATTATCTCCTATGTACTTCTAATATATGTATTGACGTGTGTAAACTTATTGTGCTAGCACGAATAAATTACTATTACTATTACTACTATTACTATGGGCAAAGTGGGTTTTCAATCTAAATTATCCGTTAACCAGCCTATAAATGGTATACAAATCGGCAAAGGTTCTTCTATCATTTAGTTGCATATATAATTGGCATTTAATGTTTGAATATGACTCAATTATATGTCGTTGGTCTAGCTTCCACTCTACAGCACGGAAAAACCTATTTTGAACTTATTATATTTTCTTGTTTGGTTGTTGAAGTAAAAACAATTAAATTTTCAAAACACTTTATTATTGCTTTTCCAAACGCAACAATTGTTTCGCCATACTTGCGTTTTAAAAAAGCAATAATAAAGGGTGATAATTTAAGTGTTTTTACTTCGACAACCAAACAAATGAATATGAATTTTCAACATATAACAGCCTCATCAGTTAATATATTGTTATATTCAATTTACATCAACTTCGAAGTGAGGAAGCCAGATTTCAGAAGCATATTCAAGATGGCACCGAACGAGGAAACAATACAAAACTTTCAAGCTATCACTGGAAAAATCTTGCGAAATATGATTTTTAAAATCTAATTTTTGATCAAATAATACACTAAAATCTTCTATGGCACTAACTTTATTGAGCTCCATGCCATTGATATCGTACACACAAACATTAGCGATTCTACCTTTACAAAACGTGATCGAATTGCACTTGTTTATGTTCAAAAATAACAATACTTTTGGGACCAATTGTTTTAATAGTTTTAAATAATTTTAAGTCGTCGAGTAAAAAGTTCGAATTTTTAATTACATTTTGTAAATCATTTATAAATAGCACACATAGTAAAGTGAGAGCCTTGGATAATATTATTAAGATTCAGAATTATTTATTTTGACACTAAGTCTGCAAGCTATTAGTAACGATTTTAACCACTACATAGTGTCATCATTAAAATCCAAAGATTTCAGTTTACATAACAAAATTTTATGATTCCCTCCCTTGAATGCTTTTGAGAAGTCAGTGTGTAGTTCATCCAGTTGACAACCGTTCCCCAATTCATTTGACAAGAGGTGATAGAGAATTCGAACTAATTGTACGACCCGGTGCAAAACAACATGGTTTTGTTCCAGGTCGAAATTATAACAATATTAATTGTTAAAATTATTCATTCAAACATGAATCAAATAAAACACACAATAAAAAGAACCAAAGGAAAAATTTAATCAAAAACCCTCGAAGTTAATCACTCCTTAATCGATAAAGAAAATGAACCAAGGATAACTGCACCATTTGAATGACAAAACATACAAGGACATAATCAGTCGATAAGAGGATGGAAAACCATGCAAGCAAAGAGAAGGCGATTGGTGCAATATTTCTTCAAAAGGAAACACGTAACCACTTCTGAAAACGACATTTAAATTACAACATTAGAACAAAGAGTTTCTTAAAATTGAAACCAGAAAACGTTGTTAAAATATACAAGAATTATTGATGCAATGAAATGGCCACAAATTCTAAAAATCTAGAAATTACAACTAACATAAAATAACTTGAATCAATTTGTAAATATGTGAAAATGGAAATAATTTGAGACAGAATATATTAAAAAGGCAGTGTTTATATAGCATAGGCAAATTTCATAACCATTATCAAGGATATATTAAATAAATCTTGCGCGATAATAAATATTTCCCAAAACAATAAATTGTGACCTATAAAAATTAATTATCTATGTGTTAAAAACATTTTCAATTATGATACAAAATATTTATATTTAGATTTAAAAACAAAATAATGAGAACACGTATTGCTAGACATGAATTTGCTAAATTTCTTACATATGTGCTTAAAAAAGGACCAAACAATACCCGTTTGTGAATTAAAGAAGAAAGTAGAACGAATGGATATGTTAAAAAAAATCCACCATTACACATTTAATTATTACATAAAAGATGTTATTAGGAATCTGTTTAGACCTTTTAAAAAGCTTTTAACCCAATGATCTATAAAATATTATTAGAAAATCTACAAAATATACCTTTTTACATAGAATAATGGACTCAAATTTTAGATGTGTCTTATGGTTCGAAGATAACATTAACATATTTTTTCCAATAAATTATCTATAAATTTAAATCTTCTAATCCAAAATATATGGCACGCCACTGATAACAAGCAGGGAAAATCACCGATTTACCTGCACTCTTTGTCTATAATCATCGATATCTAGTATTAGGTTTGGCCTGTTAAGTAAAGATAAAAAACATTCCGTTCGCACAAGTTCACAGAAGTACAAGTTAAAAATTGGGTAACAAACAATCGAAACTTGAGAACATCTATTTCTATGAAAAAGATAATTTTAGCAACATAAGCAACTGCTAAGGAAATTTTACCGGATCACCATCTTGGTGCTTTAGATTTATGAAAAAAACATGGATTATGTACGTATACAAGTATCCATTGATACGTAATATCATCGAGACGGAAATATAATTTCGAGATTAATCAAATTGCGAATATGCCTCTAACTTTTGATGTCCCTTCAAATCGGACTGTCGATTTAAAAGGAACCAATTCAATAGTGATCAAAACAATCAAAACAATAATAAATTTGAAATGGCTTCCGTTAAATAAATAAATAAATAAATAAATAAATCACGAAAAAACTCACACCAGTTTTAGCATACTGCGCAAGCGGAAAAAAACTACCCATGGTAATCTTGAAAAGAAAAACATCACCAAAAAATGAAATTCCTAATGCTGTTACTATTCACGTTCAATGAAAAGGCTGGATGGATGAGGCAGGAACGAAACTATGGAAAGAAACGGTATGTACAAAACGTCCAGGAGCATTGTCTAAAAAGCCTGCGATGTTAGTGTGCGATCAATTCAGTGCACATACAACAGAGTTAAATAAAGAAACAATCCTTAGATGTCTCTACTAATAAACCATTTAAAAATTTTATACAGGAAGAGTGGAATAAATGGATAACAACGCCAATGAAGTCACCGCAACAGGATATATGAATCGACCAACAATTTCAGAAATTTATACCTGGGTGAAAAGTACATGGGAAACTGTGAAAGAAGAGACGATAATAAAGTCATTTAAAAAATGCGGAATAAATAATGCTATAGATGGTACTGAATATGACGCAGTTTTTGAAACAATAGTTCAGATGAAAGTAATACGAACGGTGACATTAACGAGACGAGGGATAGTACCGAGAGTAAAGATAAAATGAATATTGCCACTACGAGTTATGCTAACAATAAATAAAAAAATATGATCCGAAAGTAACATTAAAATATATTTTTATAAAAATCATCTTATAAATTTGAGGTTGGGTCTTATAGTCAGAAAAATACGCTATTCCGTACATATCTGGTGAACAGAACAAACAAAAGTTTTGTTTCTGTTAGTATGTTTGAGTACGTGATGAGAAACTTAATATTAAAAGTTAAATATCCCTATCTTCATTGTATTTTTTTAATATTAAAAGCTATATGTACATATGGAATACGAAAATAACAATTATTAATGTAAAATCTAAATGTTTTACCCAATACCATTAGATTCCTGGTACATAAGAAATAAAAACAAATAATTCAACAAATTGAGCGATGAATATTGCAGAGCAGGATAAAGGTATATTATAGCTACAATCCGTTGACGAAGATTGGAAGATTACTCAGAACCGAAGGAAAAAATATATCTACAAAGGTAATAACAGCATCCAATACATCAGTAAGATTTTGTATCTTCTAGTACAGCTTTTTCTAATTTATCTACTTTGGTATTAAGAAAGTCATGTAGAAAAGCCCTAATAAAAAGGAAAGGCTATCTAGACGTTTACCGAGTTGATAAGAACACCATAGAAATGATGATTAAATATCTAACTCAAGAAAGCAGCTCCGAAAGACTCGGATGATTACAGTTCCTTTAAAATAACACTTCCAATTGAAAAGTTGGAGAAAATTAGGCATTGAATTACATATTGAACTAATAGCTGCCGTCACATGACTTAAATCACATTAAGTACAAGGAACATTTATAGCACCCCATACCATAATCCCTACAGTTCGATGCCCAGGCCTCTCAACAGAAAATTGTTGTGACTTCCCTACGTCTTTGTAACTAAACACCACCTATCTAGGTTGTTATGTAGTCGCAAATTACACCATTTCAAAAGTTGGTGTCGAGTGATAATATAATATGTAGAATATGTAGTCGATATATTTGCAAGCCGTTCTAATTCTACGGTTAATTATTCGAAAGGTTACAGGATGACATTCGTTAAATAACAATAGATTGACAATTAATCTGGCAATCTCTTGTTACCATAAGTAGTGGTCTTTAACTTTATTTGCTTATATTTGTTCCTTGCTCACCAAAGTGATTTGTGTTATATTTTTAAATTATTAGTTAATTTTCTACAACCAAGTAATTATTTTCCTTAATCCCCGTCGTAATTATTTCTATCAAATTCACTAATCCGTCTTAACATTGCATTATTGTTGCCTTCGATTTTTTGGTGAAGAGTTTATCAATATAAATATCACTGTTGAATTAGATATATATTTCAAATACTAGGCGCTCATTATTGATTGTTATTATTGATAATGAGCGCCTATCACTCGAAATAAATATCTAAACATAGAAAATAAAATATGTAGTTACAATCATGTTAATAATAAAATTGTACTGATGAGATTTCAACGCCTCAGTGCCACAAAAATCAATTAAAGATTCTATTAGATCTATACATGGGCGTTTCCAGCCAACTGGCTTAGGAGGGGTAATTTTAAAAAAAACTTAAATAGTTTCATTATTCCATAAATAAAGAGCAATCTACATCACCCTTTATCAATTCATTAGTTCGAATCATCCAGACAGTTAAGGTAGCTATTTATTTTTTATATATAATTAGAGTCAAGACAAGAAAAAGATTCTGTAAAATTTAAAACAGATTTTTGTAACTAAATTTATTAAAAAAAACGATTTATTTTTTAAGTCACTTTGGTAAATTTCGAAACAATTGTCGCGAACAGCAAAATCGATATTTGAAAGTGTTATCGTATTTTATTTACGAAAAATTGCCAAAGTGATTAAGAATATGAACTTTCAACAACTAAAAGCCTCAACTCAGCATTTACTGGTAATTGTTCTTTTAGTTTATTTTTCTTTTGCCATTGTAATTTCCAAAATTCTAATTAAGACTTAATTGCTATTGCACATTGAAAGAAACAAATGAGTACAAAAAGAGAAAGAGATATTGACAGCCCTGAATATGGATTCCAAGGTTTCCAAATAAGCAATGGAGAATAGAAAACGATAGAAGAACGGAAGCAGCGATATAAAACGTTGTAACAACAGGATACAAAAACAAAACAAAGGAAACAAGGAGAAAACTCACGCAGAAGGCAAATCTAAATATAGCTAAGAACGATGTGGAAATGGAGGAACTAAAGAGCATGTTTAATGACTTGATGAGAGAAATGGCAAAATACCTCAGAAGAACTAAAAGATAAGATCAAAAAACTAAAGATAGAAATTAGTAATAAAGAAGAGAAGTAGGTCCTAGAAAGCAAGAGATGTTAAAAAGAATCGACAACCTGGAATCAAAGGGGAAAGTAAATGAATAAAAAATAATATCATAATAACAGGCTTAGCAGCAGAGGCAAACCAAGAGCAGAATGAAGTCGAGAATTTCACATTATATAGAAAAAACAAATAATACGAGTCAAAGTTGGAACATGTCAAACAGAACAACAAATAATGACCTAGCACATGTAGAAAGATTCGTCCAAAAAAATAGAGAAATAGCAAGAGAAGAAAAAGTAAAAGGAAACAGAGTAAGAATAGGATACCGAAAGATAACAATTAACGGAGAGGAGTACGAATAAGAAAGCAACTAAAAAGCAAATAAAAATCCAGACATCACAGCGAGAAAATAGCACAAGAAAAATGTTAAATACAATACAAATGGGAATATGGAACGCAAGAAGTATTAAAGGAAAAGAAAAAGGAATTAATAAAAGAAATGGAAAAAACGGAAAAAAAACATAATATACGATAGCAAAGGAATCACAATAGTTATGGGAGATCTTAATGGAAGTGTAGAGCAGGATAACAAAGGCAAAAATATTTAAAAAAACACGAAAAAACGTTTCGCAAATCTACAACGAGTCTTATTATAATTATAAAACAAATCACTTATTGAAACAACTACTTCTCAGTATAAAATGTCGACAGATATTGAATGATACAAAAGTAATTTGCGTGTTACAAATAGCAAGGCTATCAAAGCAACACTAGTTTGAACGTATTTATTTCTGTCAAATAAACTTAAAATGATTGAATGTACGTTAAACAGTTTGTGAGTGACTATGGTATGACATATTTACGAAATGTTTTCGTGTTTTTTTCTAATTATTAGTTAGTTTTCTACAACGTAAGGATTTCAATACATTTTTATTAAAGCAAAAAAAGATACAGGGGAAAGTATGGAGATGAGAACAGAAACGAAAATGGAAACAGAATTATAAAATTCTGTCTAGCAAACAACCTCATTATGGCAAACACAAAATTCAAACGCAAAGAAATACACAAATACACTAGAGAAGTCAGACCAAGAAAAGAGAAATAATAGACTATTCCTTAATCCACAACTTGGTAAAAATAAATTCAACACAGGAGCAGAAAACAATAATAAACAAACACACAAAAACCAAAATTTGAAAATAAAGAAGCTAGGGATGAATACCAATCAAAAATAGAGAAAAGCAAACAAAATAGAGGGAGCAGAAAGCAAATAGAAAAAGTTCAAAGAAATCATATGTGAAGCAGTCCAAGAAAGCTGTGGGACAATCACTATATCAAACAAACAGAGGAAGAAAAGCAGGTCGTGTCAGAAGAAGTAAAACAATTTGTAAAAACAAAGATTACAGAAGATATAGAGTAGTAAATAAAATAGTAGAACACAAAATCAAGATAGCAAAAAAGTTATCCTGGGAGCAGTTCGGTAAGAAACTGAAAGAAACGTTCATAGAAAACCAAAATATATTTTACAGCACAATTATAAAGTATAAAAGACAAAAAACGGAAATATAATGACAGAAAAACGATGATATTAGAAAGATGGAAAGAATTTACCATCGCAGCTGCAGTAACAAAATCAAAGGGATGCAGTTCGTGGATGGCACTAGAGTAATCTGCTGTGGACCCCAGGACGAAAGTGAGGTTAGCCAAACAATACTTAGTATTGAAAATGTATCACTTAAGAAACAAGTCGAATTGTTGAATAAAATTATTGTTGAAATTACTGATAAAAATGTTATCTTAAAAGAGCACAATCAGCTCCTTAAAGATAAAATTAATACAATGGAAAGTGAGAAGCTAAACAAAGTAAATATAAACAAAACTGTTGGTGACATCTATGAAACAACAACCAAAACCAAGAATATAGGAGACAAACAGGTTCGTGATCAATATCCGAATAGATCTCTGTCTACAAGTGATTTTGATGATAAAAAGCAGCGCGAGATAAATACCGTTTTTCGTGTGCCGGAATTCGTTCGCGGGAAGACAGGAGCGAGCAGAAAGGCGGATGATAAACGTATTCCGATAACTCAGCAAGTAAATAACCAACATTTAAGTGAACCAGAAGAACCAGAGAACCAAAATAAATTAGATTGGAAAACTGTAACCAGGAGAAAGAAAAAGGCGAAAACCCAAGGAATAATAGGAATATCTAATAATAATATTCATAAAATTAAAACTGTACCTCGGAAGGCGTTCTTGTACGTTTCACGTATGCAACCAAACACAACATCGGAGGATATTACTAATTACATGAAAAAGACATTTCCAGATGTCACATGCGAACCATTGGAAAGTAAATTTTCACATTATTACGCGTCATTTAAGGTGACTATAGATTTATGTAACTTCGAAAAAGCAATGGATTCAAAAATGTGGCCCTACGGAGCATATATTTCGCGTTTTTTTCACAAGAAGAAACAGCAACAAGAAAAGAAATAACACCCAGGACTAACAAACAGGAGGACGGGTTGATAACAGTTCTCCATCATAATGTCCAATCTATAAAAAATAAAATTAGTGAAATTGATGTTACCTTATGTGAACTAAGTGTAGATGTATTTCTAGCTACTGAACACTGGGTGACCGATTATGAGTCCTTTCCAAATATTGCGAACTTCAAACTAGCATCAGTATTTAAACGAACGAATAATATTCATGGGGGAGCATCAGTTTTTGTTAGGAGTAAATTCAATGCAATAAATAGACCTGACATAATCGCCTTTTCACGAGATAAAATACTGGAAATAGCAGGAGTAGAATTAGTGGTAAAACCAAAACATAATATTGTTATTTTATGTATATATCGTTCTCCAGACGGAAACTTTTCTGATTTTTTGAATATTTTTGAGAATATCTTATATAAATTAATTATATTGGAAAAACACGAAATAATTATTGGGGGTGACTTTAACGTGGATTTAATGAAATCTGAGGATTTTAAAACCATAATGATTAAAAACCTAGTTGATAGTTATAATTTAAAATTTACGATTAATACAGAAACGCGGATTAGTAATAATAGTAGAACTTGTATTGATAATATCTTAACCAACCTTAAATCTGTACGTACGCGAGTAGTTGATACACATCTCTCGGACCATCGAGGTCAAATTTTATCATTTATGTGTGAACAAAAAAAGGAGAGAAAACATATTACGACGCGAATTATTAATGATTACACTCTGAATTCAATGAGCAAAGATTTGAGTAATATTAATTGGAATGATCTCTTATTCCACTGTAAAAATTGCGATTTATACTTTAATGTATTTTATAATAAATTCTTAGAAATATTTAATAAAACCTGTCCCATAAAAACAAAAACAATTAATAAATCCAAGGCAAAAACTCCATGGTTCACGGAAGATTTAAAACGTCTAAAAAATTTAGTAGAGTTTTATTACCAACAATATCTCCAAACAAATAGCGCACAGGTCAAAAATAATTATATGATTGCAAAAAAAATTTATAAAACATCATTACAAAAAGAAATTAGGGAGTACAATTCTAACCGAATCATAAATTCAAAAAACAAGTCCAAAGAACTATGGGACATAATTCGAAGCAAAAATCAAAATGATCAACAACAAGGTAAATCTCTCAATTCTCTGCACGTTGATAATTTAAAAATAGATGATCCACAAGATGTTGCTGATACACTAAATACATATTTTAATTCTGTCGGTAATAAAAAAGGAGCAACTCATCTACAAAATCATAATATTAAAAATAATCTTTCAAAATCGATATTTCTCTATCCAGCTAGTGAGAATGAAATAAAAAACTTAATATCCGATATGAAATCAAATTTCTCGAAAGATATTGATGATATGTCCTCAGGTATCATTAAGAACGCTATGAATTATATAACTAAACCACTTACCCAAGCAATAAACATGTCCATGTCTGAAGGAGTTTTCCCTTCAATTTTAAAAACTGGACGTATTGTACCAGTGTATAAGAAAGGCGATCCGCATAACATTGACAACTATAGGCCAATAACTATATTGCCAGTATTCTCAAAGATATTTGAAAGGGTCATTTTTAATCGAATAGTGGAGTTTGTAGGGAAGAACGATGTTTTATGCAATCAACAATTTGGGTTTAGGAAGGGCTTTACAACAGGTCATGCCATTTACAATTTTCTTAAATTCGTGCTCAGTAATTTGGATTCACAATCAAATGTTTTTTCAATTTTTATAGACTAAACTAAAGCATTTGACTGCGTGCCCCACCAATTACTATTGGACAAAATTTCAAATTATGGAATTCGAGGAAACTGCTATCAACTCCTCTCATCCTATTTATTTAATAGAAAACATGTTACGTATGTAAACATAGTTAATAAGATCTATATATCAAAAGATGCCTACTCTAAAGTTGGTGTACCCCAGGGAAGTATCTTAGGCCCATTATTATTCCTTTTATTTGTAAATGATTTACCTCTTTCAATAAATGCCCACATCAGAATGTTTGCTGACGATACTACGTTTTGCCTAAATGATAGTAGTTTAGTAAACTTAAATTTGGCAGCAAACTCAATATTAAGCGAATTAAGTGCATGGCTTAACTCAAATAATTTAATAGCAAACGCATCAAAAACTTATGTTATGAATTATAGGGCATCAATAGGGCAAGCTCAAGTTTTATTAAACAACGAGAATATAAAGGAAGCCAAACATGTGAAGTTTCTTGGGATACAAATACAAAGTGATCTAAAATGGGACCAACACATAAATAAAATCTGCTCAAGCATAACAAAATACTCTTATTTAATATATTCATCGAGAAATGATATTCATCAGGAAGCTGCTAGGCTGGTATATATGTCTTATTGTCAATCACAATTATCATATGGTATCATATTTTGGGGTTGCACCACACAAAATAACATACAAAAAGTATTCGTAGTGCAAAAACGACTGATACGAGCAATATGTAATAGAAAGCCTAATACTAGCTGTCGTGAATTATTTAAAAAATTAAAGATCATGCCACTGATTAGTTTATACATTTTCGAATCCTTAAAATTTATTATTAATAATATGCAGTTATTCAACGTTTTCCAAAGCCAGCATCATTATAATGTTAGGAATAGAATTCTTACTCTTCCTAAACATAATCATACTTTCGTACATAACTCTTGCCTAGTACAACCTATAAAATTATACAATATTCTACCACAATCCCTAAAAACATTGCCAAATAAAACCCTAGAAAAAGCACTAAAACAAATTATGCAAGATAAATCCTTCTATACAATAGATGAATATATTAAATATTGTAATGACAATAAATGAATAATAGTATCTATTTAATTTTTAATTTGTAATCGATTGGTGTTTGTCTTATATATTTTATTTACATATTTATTAGATATTTGTGTGTATACCATGTATAACTGTATGTGTGATTTCTATGTTATTATATAAGTTTTTATTTATACATTGATTTTATACCTAGACTATAAGTTTTAAATTTTAGACTATAATTTTAAATGTTACTTTTAAACTAACACTAATTTATACTAACATTTAGATTTTTATACAAATTTTTAATTATTTTAATTATTGATTAGTTTTTAGATTATTTTATATTTTTACAATTTCATGCAATACTATAGTACTTTTATTTAATATATCAAATTGTACAACTCAATTATAAATGACTCCCCCATGAATGTATTTACTCATTCTTTCTGGAATAATAAATGATTATGATTATGAAATACTTTAACGAAATAACCGAAACAGACGATACTAGTGAAACAAATGGAGGAAACAACGAAATAACAATCAAAGAACTGGAGGCAGCAATCAAGAAAATAAAACTAGGAAAATCCTCAAGTATAGATGACTTCATAGCCGACATGATGAAATATATGGGTGAACGGGGAAGGAAGAATTTTTGGAAATAGTAAATGACACCACCAAGAATCACAAGATACCCGAAGAATGGAACTAGGGAATTAAAATACCCATACACAAAAAGGTAGACACAAAAATATGTGAAAGCAACAGGGGTATTGCACTCACAAACATACCAGGGAAACTTTTGGCTAGGATAATAGAGGCAAGAATAAAAGGAAAATTAGATCAACAGCTGGTAGAAGAACAACACGGATTCAGAAAAATAGAAGCAAATAAGACTTAATATACATAATGAGACAACAAAAGAAAAGATGATTAAAGAGCCGAGAACACAAAGATAGGGTTGAAAAATATAGAAATATTAAAAATGCAAATATTAATGTTTGCCGACGACATAACACTAATAGCAGATTCCGAAGAAAAACCTGGAAATATACAAAGAGGAGCTAAAACAATGAATTTAAACAAAAAAAAAACAATGATAATATCATCAAAAGGGAGCAATCACAAAATAGAGTTAAACGGAAAACAAGTAGAGCAGGTTAAGCAGTTCAAATACCTGGGATCAACAATAGAGGAAACAGGGAAGATAGATTCAGAAAAAGAGGAAATACTAGGCAAAGCAAGAATGATCTGCAACACATAAAGAAAACATTCTTAGAGAAAAAAGAGATTACATAAACAATAAAAACAGAACTATATAAAAAATGTAAGACATTCACTGCTATATAGTAGTGAATCATGAGTAACAGAGAGTAATAACAGCAAAACCAATGCAATGGAAATGATATAGTTAAGAAAAATAGACGGAATTACAAGAAGAGACAGACTACGAAAGAAAACAGCTCAATATTAAACCAATAAAATCAGTATTAGAAGAGAGACAATTAGGATGGTTTGTTCATATATACAGATAAGAAG
Organism: Ontholestes murinus; assembly: GCA_963969525.1. Lineage (NCBI taxonomy): Eukaryota > Metazoa > Arthropoda > Insecta > Coleoptera > Staphylinidae > Ontholestes > Ontholestes murinus. The sequence continues at coordinate 52,034,827 of OZ018391.1, forward strand.
ATAATAGATTAATGAACACGAGGTAAAAGCAAGTACCTCAAGCAGCGGAATGAAGAGGAATAGAATGGAAAAAAATAAAAAAATGGCACAATATAGGCAACAGTGGTAAAGATGTGTAAAAGGAAATAAATAAAAGTGAAAAAAATTATCCTCTATAATAGGTTGATCCACGTTTGGTCTATTTCTCTGGTATTGGTAATTCGAGGTTTCGTCATTTCAATTTGTAATTCGTTTAAAATATTGACTGCATCATTATAAATTGTTTAAACGATGTGGCAGTATTTTTCCTCTTATTGGATAAAGATACAGTTATTAGCGTAAGATTAATCATTTACTCAAAGTTTTCGTATTTTCCCGTATTTCTAAAATTATCGGACAAAAAGCATAGCGTAACTCTGAAGATTGGGGTACAAATCGAATTCCTTAGCAATTTTGTTTTATTAAAATATATTTTTTTTAATATTTAAAAGAATGCATATATTATTCTTAATCAAAAATACCTTGTGTATAATTGATTGAATTATAATAAATTGGTAATTACCCAATTAAAAATTTAGGATTTATATGCGACGTGCAAACAGTCTCGGTTTCTATCTTTAGATTTGAACCAAGTAAGACAAGACATATTGTAAATTGAACTAAGAAATATGATTCACGCTCTCTTAATGTAAAACAATGTAACGATTAATGATACCAAAAAGACGAATAGTACCAATATATGTCGAGTATTATTAGAAAAGGGAACCCCCTTTGCAAATGAAGAAAGTCATCACTTCTCTAACGGTGCTTGCGCATTTTAATTTGTGTACATAGCCTGCCCGTTTTGAAAAAGTGCACTGTCATAGATCGCTGACTAGATTCACTAACACTTAACTTGTTTGTTTCAAATATTAGTAATTTTTAAGAATGAAAAAATAAGCGAACGAATAATTCTTAGGGAGGGTAATTAACCCCCCCCCCCCCTGAAACCGCCCCTGGATCTATATAGTTCACATTTAAATTTAGTTCTTCCACTTAAACCCATAAATGATAAGTAATGAATCTTATATTGTCTTTAATAGTTATTTGTACAACAAATGTGGAAATGTTGCGCTTTTCCGCACGAGAGTAGGATGTTGGTGTACGAGTGTCCTACTCGACTGCGGAAAAGCGCATTTCCCACGAGTTGTACATACAACTCACATCAATTATAAAGGTGTTTGCGATTTCATTTTTGACACTGACATATAAAAACTAAGTTATAATTACCGATAGTACGTGTGTTGTATACACGTTGTCCCCAGAAATTTTGAATACGGGCAATTGAATGCATTACATGTTGCTTAGCTACCACGCTTGTAATAAAATAAGGAATCAAAATGAAACATATTTACATGATATTTTAATATTACTATTCTTACAATCACAATTCTGACGTAACGAATAACAAATAACTACAATGTTCATCTTATTAAATGTTCGAAAACATCTCCTTGTTGAGCCAAGCGATATCCCAAACGATCATAAAATTCCCATTTCGAAGCTATATAAGCCAAATTGACATTCATTTGCAGCAACAACCATGGCAACCAATAATAATAATCAAGATGCAATACAAACACATTACTCATATTCAAAATTTCTGGGGACAACGTGTATATTACTCCATGTATGTAACTGACACTGACATTGATTAATAGTAAATAAAAGTAGTACGAAAAAGTGTACCCATGCTAAAAAGTGTTGCTATGCAAAAAAGTGTTGCTATGCGGAAAAGTGTTACTTTTGTCAACGATTTTGGATGCGGAAATGTAATGTATTTCTATTCAGTATGTGAAAAATATATTTTTATCATTTGCGTCCTTCAAAAGATATTTATTATAATTTCATATATAGAGTGATAAAAAAAAACTTATAAATGGGAAAAGAAGTGTAGTTTTATGAGACCAATAAAACAGCACTTTCAAGGTTCTCAAAAAAGTCAAGGATAAAAAGATATCTTGAAAAAAGTGAAAATAATAGTGTACCTATTAAAGATAGAAAATAAACGTTACTCAATATCAACAATTCGAAAGATACCAAATCAAATACGAGACGTAATTAGATTAAATTGATGTTTAAACTGTATTTCTTTTCGATGCCTCTTCTGTTAGTGGATAAAAGCCGTTCTTAGTAATTAAATATTGTTAAAAAATACGCACTTTCTTTTAAATTTTGTACTCGGTTAACCGAGTTTAATACTCCATACTTTTATTTCGAATACATTAATAATTTTTATAAATATCAAAAATGTATTTGTTGAAAATGTTTTGTCCTGTATCTTCGAAACAAAACGGGTTTGTAAAAATCATCAAATGGCCAAATATTCCGAAAATAGTCCAGGAAATAACCTCCTGAACCTCCTGTATAAATAATTGTAAAGATATTTTTAAAATTCAATTTCTAAAATTATAGCAATCCTTAAAACGGTGTGTTAGTACTTTTCAATTCACATTTTTGTAATACCTTCATTACATGTATCAGGTGTAATCTGAAAGTTTTTTTTTTATTATTTAGAAGACATCCAGTTTTCAAACCTTATATTGAATACCCTGTATATATTATATTTTTATACGATATGAAAAAAAGGATGTTAGGGCGTTCACAACCACCTAGATTCAAGATTAATTTTTAAAATAAAATTAAATTTTGGGGTTTGCTTTTAAAAAGAATATACAGGGTGGCTTTCACGTTTTTAGATATACACAGGGTGACTCAAAAAAAAGTTACACATCAAAGTTATATAAATTGAATACCCTGTATATTATTACCTATTTTGATAGTGCAGGCTAAATAAAGGCAAGATACTGTTATGTTTCCTATACCTAACCCCAGCCGTTTTTACGATATTTGACAATTCTTGAAAATGTAGACCAAAATTTAAGTTACATGTCTGTCTTACATTTTAAGCTAGATATTTTAAGTTGTATTAATTTTTCAAATGTAGGCTTTGGCAGAGCTGACGCTATTATTCAACATAAACAAACATTATTTGACAGTGGCTTGTCAGCAGTTCTTGTTAGTTAAACTATCATTGTTATTCGAGGTTGTTTAAATAAAAACATTTTATTTGAGATGAGAACTTACTCCCAAGAAAAAAAATAGTATGATTTCAGTAATTAGGGAGTGTTTAGAAAATTGTTATTATTACTCACTCAAATAGATAAGATTTATCAATATAATTATTCAACTGTTTTTTTATGTTAATAAAAAAGTAATTATAAGCATAAAAACATACTTTATCTACGACCATACAGAAAGTAGACGCTTTTTGCATCATTTTTCATTGTAAAAGTGGCTCTTTAAAGCACTAGTGCTTTTTTACGTATATTATTGCACGATAATGTCAAACTGTTTTTATTGAACAGAAATAATAAAGATACAAATAACTAACAAACTATAAATAAAATATATAATACAAACCAAATGACAGATTTAAGAACTCTGAAGATTTCATTTAATGCAAGTCGAAGCGATTACAATAAAGCGAACATTTTTTCCATAAATAATAATGGCGGCCAACATTTGTGCAACTTGTTTACTGGTTGCTAAGTAACGCTTTCATTAGTGCACTGCGGGTAAAATATGTTTTCATTAATTGAATTATTGAAATGACATTAAAATATTACTCATAAGAATATATTCTTTGAAATCCTTTACGATCGAAGATAAAATTTTGCACACGTGTAAAAAGTTTCTTTATTGCACTCCTGGCTTTAAAAAAACTCGCTCGTTCCTCGCTGGTGTTTTTAAACGCCAGTTCGTGCAATAAAGTATCACTTTTTACACTTGTACCTTAAATAACTATTATCTACGATCGTACAGAAAGTAGACGCTTTTTGCATCATTTTTCATTGTAAAAATGGCTTTTTAAAGCACTAGTGCTTTTTTACGTTTTTATTGCACGGTAATGTCAAACTGTTTTTATTGCACAGAATCGTCAAATTTGACAGATAAATATATTTCGACGAAAAACTTAATTTTTTATTAATTGATACAAATAACTAATAAACTATAAATAAAATATATAATACAAACGAAATGGCAGATTTAAGAACTCTGAAGATTTCATTTAATGCAAGTCGAAGCGATTACAATGAAGCGAACATTTTTTCCATAAATAATAATGGCGGCGGCCGACATTTGTGCAACTTGTTTACTGGTTGCTAAGTAACGCTTTCATTAGTGCACTGCGGGTAAAATATGTTTTCATTAATTGAATTATTGAAATGACAATAAAATATTACTCATAAGAATATATTCTTTGAAATCCTTTACGATCGAAGATAAAATTTTGTAAGGCACACGTGTAAAAAGTTTCTTTATTGCACTCCTGGCTTTAATCACTTTTTACACTTGTACCTTAAATAACTATTGTCGCTCTGTTTTTTATAAGATACACTTCCTGTTCTTTTAAACACTTGCAGCAAATTTTCTAATGAACGCTTGTCAGAATGACGTTTGTTTGGAATTTTTGAGCGTAAACTTTCGATAATTGCTAACAAGCAATTTTCTTCACACTCACCAATTACTGAAATCATATTAATTCTTTCTTCTCGGAAGTAATTTCTCATCTCAAAAAAAAGGTTTTTTTCTTTAAACAACCTCAAACAACAATGATGATTTAACAAAGAAGTGCTGTCACTGTCAAATAATGTTTATTTTTATTAAATAATAGCGTCACCTCCGCCAGAGCCTAGTTTTAAAAAATAAGTGGCAGCAAATTAATGTTTGAATTTGAAAATGCCAAATTACTCGAAAAGTATAAGAACTAGGTATAGGAAACCTTAATATAATTTTAAAACTGAATAAATGTGGGTGTTCCATTTAAAATAAGAAAGTTATTTGACGTTAATGAAGGCTAATATCAAATGTTTATTTTTATCCACCCTGTATAATTTTTAGGGATCATTTTTATTTTATCGTCAAGTCTAATGCTTAGACTAAAAGATAATGTACAACTTAAAATATCTAGCTTAAATACATAAGACAGCGAAGCATCCTAAATTTTGGTGTACATTTTCAAAAATTGTCAAATATCTTAAAAAGTGCTGGAGTTAGGTATAGGAAACATAATAGTAACTTTCCTTTATTTAGCCTGCAATATCAAAATATGTAATAATATACAGGGCATTTCAATTAAATTGGTGTGTAACTTTTTTTGAGTTACCCTGTATATATCAAAATAATTTTAAAACGTGCTCCTAATGAACCTACATAGCCCTCAACAAAAAGATTTGAATAATATTTTACCAAATAGGTTTAAGAAATAATAATTATTATTATTTCTTAAACCTATTTCGTAATCAAGATGTATCACAAAGTCATGGCTTCAACAATCAATCATAATATTTTACCGATTGCCGTATATAAACCGACGCGAATGTGGTGCGCCACCCTATATATAAAATGAGGTCGTCATTTCAATTCGAAAACAAAAAAATATGTATACAGGGTATTGAATTTAAAAATTCAAAGTGGATGCCATTTCCTATCAAACCGGAAATAAACATTCTGAATGATCACTAAACTCTAAATTTCCCGTAGTATGACCTCACAAAATTTCTAATTAATATTTTGAATAATAATAATAACTGGAGGTCTGGTCTCTTTTTGATTACACCCAGTATTTTAATCATTATCGTTATATGTGAAATATTATTTTAGTATTATTAAAAATTGTCAAACACAATTCACAATTTTTTATGTACATCAAATTATAATTACTATTGATAAAAGTGTCTAGTGTGCTCTTCGACCATTCGATCACAGTCACCCATTAATTAACAAATATGTTATTCGTGATATCTCATTTGCATCCCACAATTTGCATACACGAATAGCGGCCATCTCTCTCGTTTTTAACCCACTTTCATCAAATAAATTGCTTTATCGATCACTTTGTCGGTATCGACATGTGCTCATTGATAGCCCCATCTGAATGGAGCGAATGAATATTTTCAGATATGATAAAATAGGAATTCTGCGGCACGGCTGACTGCATCGATGATTGTTTGATGGGAATTTGATGAGTGCTCTGCTTAAAAAATCCCATTACTCATCACTAGTTGCTACTAATGTAGGCATCAAGGCACATGAATATGTATGTGTTTCGGTGAAACTGCGATATTTTATTATCTAACATAATTAACGTCCTCAATTTAGCTCCTCTGTATTAATTAAATGTAAATGAGTAATTATAGTTTTATATTAATGCAAAAAATGTACATTTTTGATTAGCACTACATTTATTTCGTATTTTTTATTTTAGGATTCATGTTTGTGACATGCAATGAATTATCGTAATGAAATGTATAAAACATGTATACAGGAAAGTAATTTTAATATAGAATTTAAACGCATCTGTACTATCGCGGAAAATAACTGCTTCCCAATCTCCTACATAAAAAACAACAACAAATCACCTTATCTTTCCTCAACCTCAAAATAAACCCCAGAATCTAATCTAATAATGCAGAAGACAAAACAAGCAGAAATAAAGAATAGGGTGTGCTCATTTACACACACACACACAAATACACAAATCATACGGCGAAAGGACCACGTGGTCGATTGCCAAACACTACTACTACTACTAAAAGTATGTTAGCCATATTCAACAATTTTCTACTTAAAAAAGTAGCTATTTTATCTTTTTAATAGACAATTAACCATAAAAATCAAAAGGTTTACTTATTTAAGTTATTTTAATTATTGTTTTATCTATTTAAATATTTAACATTTATACTTCTTCCACCTGCAAGATGATTCTAGAATAATATTATATAACCTCTACAACAAATAAGTTTGTCAATTTCCTAAAAATCTAAGAGGGTAACATGTGATACTAGTGAATCTTTTGCATTAATCATCGAAAAGCGATCTGCAACAGATATTTGACACTGAATTGAAAAATTTACTGTTTTAACCACAAATAAAAATTAATTATAATATAATTATTCATGGTTAAAACATAGTGAATGTTTCAATTAATTGTAAGTATGGATTACGGATTACCACGTAATACCATTCTCTTTATTAGATCGTTTTGAAGACCGTTATTATAATGAAGATTTAAAATAAATAAATAAATATACAGTTTAACAGCATATCTTTAAATAATAATTGTAATTATTATTCACACATTTTTTACACAAACTATGTAACATTAATTTTTATAGACCATACTTAACAAATAATAATAGAAAATAATTGTAACAACTTTTAGAACATATTTTTTAACCATAATTCATTGAATTTTAAATTTATCGATATAAAATAAATGTTATCAATATCTAAAAAAATAATTATTGTAATTGATATTTTAATATTTGCCATAAATTTTCAAAGTAATAGAGTTGAGAAAATTAAAACTTAATTACTCTTTAATAATTATTTAAGCTTATCATTATATAAATTCGATCTAACTGTTATAGTGTCTCAACAATATTGAAGAAATATTTTCAATATTTAAATCAAATTGAACACAATAATTCACACTATAAAAATATAAACGAAGACCTCATTTCTTACCTTGTTTTTGAGCCTACGTTAATCTAAAATTGTTGCCTCATCATCTGTCCACAAATCAAAGAAAAATCGAACAATAACCTTCATGAACTTCGTAAACAACTATCGGATAGCGTGACACGTCGTTATGTTTAAATTATGCAAATTCAAAATGTTTAGTAGTTTAAAAACATAGAACCCAATCAGATATATTTAAAAAATTAAAAAATTGGGCTCACGGGTCCTCCAAATATATAAAATTTCAATATGAATTTGAAAAAAATACCGTCATTAAGAAAAGCTTAAATATAGTTTTAGAAACTACAACATAATAGAATATAAACCTACTGTGATTACTTACTGCAATGATTAATTAATTTAACTACAAATTCTTGCCGACACTGAAAGGTAAAAGGTATTTAGAATTTTTTTTTAAATCAAATTCTTTAAACACAAATAACACGATATTACCATTTTCCAATATTAAGAATTGTCAAGATTTTATTGAATTCCTAAAAAATAGAACCTACTATTGTCATTTAAAGAATACCACAGATTATTTAAGAAAGATAACAATGTGTTCTATTTATAATAAACAATATTTTGAAAAATACTTTTATTTTAGTAAATTATATGTAATATAAATAAATATATAATTAATAAGCACAATATAAATTTAAAATTATATAATACCTGTAACTTCGTAACTCATTTACCTCTAACATTATTTTTTTTTTATTTAAGGAACTTTTTCAACACCCAATAATAAAACATTTTACTAAACTTCAAATCAAAAAAATTGATACTTTTCAATGATGAAGAATTACAAAAAATGATGATACACACACAAAATAAAATTAATATTAAATAAATATATGACAGTAAATTACATATACAATCAAGATAAGTTATGTTCCCATTTATAAAGTTAAAATTATATTGGAAAGATTGAATACATATACATAATTAATTTTTTTTTTCAAAATCACAGTTTAAAAATTATTGTTAAAAAATCACTAATTATACAATTTCACGAATTATGTCTGTCTAATCATATTACAAGGCAATCTACATAAATTATTTTCCTTAGTAATTCGTATTTTTTACATGTTCAATTTAATTTAATTTATTTTAATACATGCAAAAAAATAATTTTGTGTTCTACAAATTTAGTAATTATATACATACATCATACAAATACATATATTTATATGTGTGTGTATAATACAATATCACATAATTTATAAAATAATCGAAAGAATTCTCTTCATCGTAATTATTAAAATATACCATAATTATTAAAATATTAAATATATACAAAATTAAGAAACTTATTATTTACGTTCAAATAAACTTTGTATGCGAGCGACAAGAAATTGTCTATAAATTGTGGCCATCGTCAGTTTTCTTGATGGGGAAAAACAAATTTTTTGGTCTTGAAAGTAAATCAAAGTTTTCATACCATTCTTTACTTGTTTCGGATTTTTGCGGTTGGCGTGGTGTACTGGATTTGTGTACATTTGATAATGGAAAAGTAACCTGTTTCCAGTTATAATGGTGTGCATCAAGGTAAGAGTCTCGCCTTTAATAAAAAAAAAAAACAGTATTAACACAATTTTATGAAAAAAGCATAATATTATAATGTAATGAACAAATCATTTACTACTATTTAAGTGATCACCTTTTTTAAACATCCATAATTTTTCATATAGCAGTGCGAGTGCAACTATATACGAGGTGAGTTTTTTTAGATGTTCTCTATGGGGATCTCTAGTACTATAAGAGATACAAAAACATTTAAATAGGGAAAGAAGTGTAGTTTTATGAGACCAAAAAATTCCACTTTCTCGGTCATTATGATAAATAGAAAAAACTGTAAAGGATAAAGTTGTAGATAATTTTATGCACATTAATAAAAATTTATCACTATTATTTTCCAAGATATGACATTTTTTTAATAGAAACCATAGTTGGCTATCACCAAATTTAATAACTTATTTTTTTCATCTTTAATCTACACTTCTTTCCCCAATTAACATCTAAAAAAACCAACCCTGCATTCAGTAGAATATCTGGGTATATGTTTTACGATTCTTTCGTCTGAACCACATCACTGTTAAATAATTATTACCATATTAATAACTCTAATATAATACTTGAAGTAAAAGGCTAGAAACAGATGAGCTTAAATAAATCTAATCTAATAAATGTATCGAGATTGATATAATAATTTCTATATCTAAAAAATAAGAAGTTTGTGAATAAAATTGACAAAAAATATGTATGTTATATTTTTGTCTATATTTTAAAACAAATGAAAAAAGTCTCTGATGATAAGTGACCACTTCCAAAACCAAAACATACAGACATTTCTCGTAAAGGTGAAGTTATTTCATTACCCAATTACATCAACTACACTCATAACATTGCAAATGTAAAATTAATAACAATTAATAAGAAAGAAATATATTATTGTCAATATTATTTGTAAAATAACTAAACCCTATCAAACTAAACAGACCAGGTATATTTTTGTGGTGAAAAAATTAAATTATACAAGAATTTTTTCTTTCAAATCAAATATGAAAATGATTATGGCTATCATTACAATATGCTAATTCATTGAAAGTAAATAAAAATACTTTCGATGTTGTTATACCACTATTTACGGTGGTATAGTGGTATAAAAATAAAATATTCCAAATATTTGTTTCTGGTACTAATCCTTAATCCAAGATGTTGAATGACAACATGCAATAATTTAAGATTGAAAGAGCCGTACCAATTCTTGTCATGAGGGCCGACGACACTTAAACCAGTATAAATAGGACGACTGTGTGTCGAACTGTAATAACCAGAAGTATGAACTCTGTTATTAGCTGCGTCACTGTAATGTCTGTGCTTATATCTGCTATCAATTTGAGCACTCTGTTCAGCGTGACTCCTAGAGTTCGTAATATGGTCCGGTTCATACCGTCTAAATCGGCCCTCAGCATGTGGGATACGCCTTGGGTTCATAGAGCTGGATGCATGTCCTCTGTTGGTAGCTACTTCAGAGTGATACTTGTATTTGTCTGAATTTGTTGGATACGGTACAGATTTACAGTTACGGGATGTGTCAGGAGTATGTCTTCTGGATTGGCTAGATCGGTGGTGACGTAATCCTTGATCAGATGAAATAGAATGCCTTCTGTCAGTGTGTTTTTTATAAATCTCCTTCTCATCGACATTTTCTTGACTACTTATATTCGGTTTAAACTTTTTATGAACCACCTCTGTAAATAAAAGACTATTAGTTTCACACATTGCGACAAATTATCTTTATGTTAAATTAAGGAATAGATTTTTAGCTCTGAAAAGAATGGTAATAGATTATTAGAAAAAGCATAATGAGACTTCGAAATTACAGTTTAAGTTTACACATAAAATCTGTTTGTTACTTTTGTCAGTACTGTGGTTGGAAATGGAATTTTATATTAACTAGCACAGATAATATAAAATAGTTCTTGTTATTACAATAGTCACTTTAATAGTGCATATTTTAATTATTCAATTGATTTGATTTGATATACTTATCTGAATAAGTATTCAATTGGTACTTTAAAAACATAACTAAATTATTCTCATATTGCAAGGTCTGTCCGATTTACACGACCATTTTCTTTATATTAAGTACCTAAATCCATCATCCTCTGTGAATAAATTCTTCCACTTTTATTGATATATAATATTAAATTAAAATAATATTAGTTTTCTGAGAAAATTTCAATTAATAATTAATTCATATCTGAGCTGCCACCATTACTATTAGAAGCATTGGTGATTTCACTATATTAATATTGACATTGTTAAATGAAGTCTACTCTAAAGCTATTTAGATAAAATAATCTTCACTCCAGCCCTAGTGAATATCAAATTTAATAAGTGCAAATAGAGATTTCACGATCAGAGGGAGACCTTACATCTGACATACTAAACCAATTAGTAATTCTTATAATACTCAGTATATTTTCAGTTTTGATAACAAAGTATCAAATAGATAACTAATCTTAGAATAAATTACTGTAGTGAAATAACCTACACTTCTTATAATTATGATGTTTTCATTGTATAGTTCTTCCTTAATTAGACCATTTAGTGTTAAGAAACACTAAAATAATTTAACACATTGATAACCACATGTCTGAGAATTCGGAACAATCATTTTAATTTCTTATTTGGCTGTCGATGTGTTTTATAATTGGAGAAGACAAAAAATTAAGTTTATATTAATTACCCTTCACCACCTCATGTGGCATCTTCACATTACCCAAATTCTTGACTGATTTATCATGATTATTTCCTAAAATTGAGGTGCTTGGTAATGGTAAGGTCTTAGGGTCACTTTTCTTGACAGTGTCGAACAAATCGTTGTCTCCACCATCATTCTTGAACTTCTTCACATTTTCATTTTTCTGAACTGAAAATGGAATTATATCAATAAAAATATAATTATTTTTTATTGATCTATTTATTTGAAACGAGAAGAACCAACTTATAAGCAATTTAAATGTATTGATAATCATACTTTTATTTCTTCATATATTTACCCATCATGTTTTTTCAGGCACTTTTTTATTATACTTTTTTTTATTCTCTCCCAAGGTCGTTTATCTCAAGTTTAAAACTCAACTTTACAAAATAAAATAAAACAAGCTATGATATGGCATATAAAATTATAATTATTGTAGCTATATGACAGAAAATAAATTGTAAATTATAAATAAAATTTTATATATAATTAACAATTAAATATCAAATAATATCAATACTAACATACTGATCAACAGTATTACACTCAAAAATAACTACAATAATAACTGACTGATACTACCAATTTACCATATTTAACTTAAAATGCTATTAAAAACCAGTTTTGATTTATACTCAGAAATTCTTTCTATTTGAATTACCTATACCATAATATATCTTTTTATTATAGAACAGTTCAATAATAAATTATACACCATATTTAAAGAAAATATATTTACAATAGTTTGTCAATTTTAACTTAAAAATAAACTTACCTTCAGTCCCTTCATGCAACAATGGTCTTTTCTTCTGATTTTGCATAGAACCATTAATATCCATTTCACTTTTTTTCTTTGGCTTGAGATTTGGCATCTTATCTAACATTTTATGTGTATGAGCTATATCCAGTTTTTGAATTTTATTCAGTAGTTTTATTTCAACACATTTATGTGCATCATTATTTTCCTTTTTAAAATTGTCATTACCAACTAATTCTGCTTTAAGAACAGGTGACTTTGATTGCTCGTTTCTTTTAGTCAATTTTAGTTCTTTCTTCACCAAGTCATCTAATGTAGTATTAGTTTGATCTAACTCAGGAGCATCAGAGTTTTCTAAAGCAGCTGAGATTATTTTAGGTGTTTGTAAAACATGATCGTCAAAACTGTGTTGTCTTTCAATATTTTTAAAACCACTCTTATGGAGAAATATTTCCTTAATAGTGTCAGAGTTAAAAAGTTCCTTTTCTTTCAAAATGTTTTCTGGTGAAGATGTTACCTGTGTGATCACTTCATCATAAATTATGGTCTCCATGTCTGCAAAACCAAGATTTGCCAGAGGAAAAGTATTTTCTTGGATGCTCAATTGAGTACTGATTTCAGAAATATTTTGTGATACTAAAGATAATTCTTCTTCATCTTGTAAATTTTCAGCAACTACAAGAACATTATTCTTTAGATTATATAGTAATTTAAAACTCAAAGGTTCTGTCAGTAGATAATTGTTATGTATATGCTCACCAGAAAAATAATCAACTACTTCTTCTTCATTTGTAATTTCCTTTTTGTTAACAATTGGTACAAATACATCATCACTGGCCAGATAAGTTTTTTCGGATAATTGTTGACTGGCTATAAGTAATAATTGTTATAATTCAAAACAATAGGTAAATTCAAGAAAAAATTAAACGTTCTCATTTTACTTACCTTCTGAAGATTGAGTTTCAGATAATGCTAAAGGACTTCTATCACTGTTCTTTTGATTTAATAGTGTTTCATGAAATTCTAAAGTTGGTAATGAAGAATTTGTTCCACACACGTTAGACACATCACCACCACTGAATAAATCTACAGATGAAGATGCAACCTGGGTTTCAATAGCATTATTTGTCTCATCCAATACTGTAAAGTTTGATGTAAACACATCATTTGGATGGGAAAATGGGTCAATTTTAGAAGTAGTTGGATTTATACTCTCAGATACTGTAGTAATTGGAGGTACGTTGCAGAAATCAAGTTCAGGGACATTGGATTCTTCTAATTCTTCAGGCTTCTCTCTATGTTCTTCGGTTATCATTTCTATTTTAGATTCATTTACTCTTATTTTCTCAATATTATGTTTCATTGAGTTTTTTATGTTATCATGTTTCCTGTTTTCATGTTGATATTTTGAAAAATCATATATTTTATAATGTAACAGAGGAATTTTTCCATCTGTTGATTTTGAATGTTCTCTAATGTTATCAATTTTATTTACTTCATTCTCCTCTTCCAGTTGGTATTTGTTGGATTCAATAATCTGTTTCTTTGGTGTATGTATTTTCTGATTTTCTTCAACATTTTCCTTTCCCATAGATTTACTTTGAATTGTCCCATCTTTTATGTTAAAATAACTTTTATTTAATAAAATATCACTTAATAAACTTGGTTTATCATTTATTATAGTATCTTCAACAGAAATGTCAGCTGGTAAATCTACTGTTTCAACATTTATGGAAGTTCTTCTAGATTCATTTTTTACAGCTTCATTTATTGCTATATTCTCTTGAGAATTATTTTGTTCTAGATTTGTTGTCTGTGCCACTTGTGATGAAGTAGATTGATTTTCTTGTTCAGTAATTTTGTTACAAAAATTTTCTTCAACATTAACAATATTGTAATGCTTTTTCTCAAATGTTTTTTCAGTGTCATTCTCTATGATGTTCTTATGATCATCAGCATCATTTGGTTTATTGATTACCACTGATTTATTCACAATTACATGTTTAGAAATTTTAGAACTAACTTCTTCTTGAATAGCTGTAGAACATTTAACATTCTGTAAATTTGTATCATCTTCATCTCTTTTTCTTTTTAAAGATTTTTCCTCTGTTTTTAGATACCCCTTGTCTTGTTGCTCATTTTGAAAATGTAAATTTGACTCTCCTTCTTTCTTGTCTGCATTTTGCTTTCCGACTTCTAAAGGTATCATTTCCAGTTTTGTGCACGTTTCTTCTTTGCTATTGTTCTCTTCCTCTTTAATTTGTTCCTCTTCTTTTGACTGTTCATCATTTACTTTAACATCTTCTTTGTCATGAACAGATGTATTAATTATTAAATCCTTTGACTGACTCTTCTCTTCTTCTTTAAAATTATTTTCTCCACATTTATTTTTATCTTCCACTGATTTAAATTGCTCTTTATTCACAATTTTTGAACTTTCTATACTGTTGTAACAAGTTATAGAATTTTCAAGGTAGGAATCACTTGTTTTTCTTTGGTCTCTATCTTTGCTATTTGAGGAGGTAGTAGATGATTTATTTTTCTCATCACTTCTTGATAAACTTTTACAGCTTATTTGATCAGTTATCAAGTCTGTTGTCTGTGTTTGAATAAATTCGGAGTGATTTGGTGATTCATTTTCAATCATTCTGCTTTGATCTTTAATTTTCGTTTCATTTACTTCTGAATCAATTGTTACCAAAGATATATTGCATTCATTCTGGAATTCAAAATCAGGACTATATAACGTTGACCCCATTTCGACCTCAGGCAGTATCATGCTAATAGATTCATTCCTAGCAGTACCTACCTTATTATCACTTATATCAACAGTATCAGAATTGTACTTTGCTGTTACATATTTCTGATTGTCAATATCAGTTTTATTCTTCTTTCCTTTTAATGATATTGTATTATCTCTGCATTCAATTATTTTTCTTTGTTTATTAGTTTTAGCATTGTTATCCACATTCTTGCACTCGTATGTACCTTCAATTGTATCACTACTTGACATTATAGAATATGTTTCTTTAAACAAATTATTATTCTCAGATATTTCCTTTGGTTCTACTTTTGATGACCTATTACTTTCTATTATTTTATCATTATTACATGATGTTATGTCACCACTATCTATTATATTATGTGAATTTTTTTCATCTATTAAAGGATTTTCACACATTTCTTTATTTGTTTTGGAAAGACTACAAGGTTCCAAAGAGAAATTCAGTTTATTTTCACTTACTGTTTTTTCATCTGAAACAAGTACTTCAGATGAATTACTTATAGGATCATCATTTACTGAACTGTTGGTTCCTGTTTGTGTTTGTTCTATTTTGTATTTACATTTTGTTAAATCGGTTTCTTCATTATTGTCAGGCTCAAAAGTTTTAGAACCTAAAATAACGGCATCCATGTGCAATTCACATTTTGATGAGGTGTTCAAAATAATGTCAGTCTTTTTATCATCATTATTTGCAACCATGATTCCATCTTGTTCTGTTAAACTATAATCTGTGGTAATTTCTATATTTGGCTCAATTGTAGTATTTTCATTTTCAGTAAAATTAATTCTTTTTGGTGCTATCACTACATTTTCTAGAATAGTAACTTTTGATAATTTCTTAGGAGTAACTGGACTAGAAGTTAGGTTCTCTTTTTGTTCACACTCTTCTGTTTTTGTTTTATTTAACACCATTTTAGAAGATTTTATAGTTATTGATTTATTTTTATTATTTATGTCAGTTTCTATTTTTAAAGACTTACATTCTGATATTTGAACATTAGAATGTATTATCTTTGATTTTCGATGACTTTTATTGAGTTTGAGAAGGTTGTTTACACTGTATGGTAGAGAGTCTACATCAGGTTTCATAATTACAGTAGAAGAGCAATGAAGAATATTTCCACGTTCATTTTTGCCATCTTCATTATGTACATCTTTGGGTTTTGCATGACCCAAGATATAATCTATATCATAATTTGTTGATTTCTTGTTAGCATCTACAAGAGAAGATACATCTTGACAAACACTTAATTGATTAACAGCTTCGGCAAGAGATGGAACTGGTTCTGGTTGAATCTCCATATCACACATCATTTTAGTTGGAATTACTTTCTCCTTTATAATCTCAGAAGTTTTACTTGGTATCGTACTACAATCAATTTGTGTTGGCTCATCAGGTATTACTAATCTATCCTCAAAACTATCACTGCTATCCTCATTTGAGTTTAATGTTTTCAAATTCTTAGTAATTAAATTGATATTATCATTATTCACTTGACTGGTGAATTTCTTCTCAAGTTCTTTGGACAACTGTACCTCAAGAATATTTGTTTCATTTTTTGTTTTTAAACACCCAATTTCAGCATTTTCTTTTCCAAAATTTTCTATTAAGACATTACTCTCTACTAAATCACTTTCAACATGCTTTTCTATCAAGGTACAACTTTTTTCAATGATAATCGTTTTTAACTCGCTTTCCTCCTTGAATCTTGATTCCTTCAATTTCTTGCTTACAAATTTAACAGGGCTTTGACATTCTTGATTTAACTGCTTTTCAGCTACATCAGATAATACCTGCATATTGGACTGGAGCAAATCCCAATTTGTCTTTTTGTGACTAGATAACTGGCGAGAGCCAATTAAAAGAGGTAGAGAAGAATTAACTTCTTCAACCTTTTCCTCAGAAATTGATGAGGTGTCAGTAACTGCTCCTTTGTCAGTTTCCACAATTGTAATTGCTTTATCTTCAATTATCACTTTTTCAGAAGAACTAATCTCTTGTGTTTTATCTCTATGATAAACAAATTCAGCAGTATTTTGTTCACTTATTTTAACAGCATCATTTGCTACTGTATCAGCTTCAACCAACAATGAAGATGAATCATCACACATTGAATTTTGGGCTATTTCTTGATCTGTTTTATGCAGAGGAGATAATGATTCATTGGCAATTGTACAAATATCATAGGGTAAGGTATTTGTTTCTTTATTAGTACTTTCTTCTGCTTCCCTGTCTTTCTGGCTTGATTTCTCTTGTGTTTCAGTATTTGTGCCCTTCTGGAAGTCTTTTAATCTAGATTCTAAATTGTTTTTAACAACAAGGTCTACACTTTCATATTTTACATGATCATCTCCATTTGTGATTTTAGTTATTTCTTTACCAGATGATGACGCATTGGCTAAATTCGAGATATTATTTGTTACTGTTCTGTTCACTAATATTGATTCTTTAATTGATAATTTAATTGATTTGAGAATTTCAGAATTTATAAACTCTTCTGATTTCTTCAAGTCATAATTAATGTCAGAAGAATTTGTACAAGATTCGTCATTGTTCTGACGATTTTTTTCTTTCTGAACTTTTTCTTTCACATCCTGAAATATTTCATTCGCATCCTTATCCTCAACCTCTTCATCTGCTGGTTTTTCAAATCCATCACAATTTGCTTGTAATAAATCTGCTTGGATATCTCTTTTCGGTGTAAATTTCTCATCTAATTGTAGATTTTTATTTTCAGTTTTTAGTTCATGTTCTGTAAGCTTATGTTGCGTTTTTTCATCTTTGAATTCTTGAGTTATTATTTCTGTAGAGCTTTGTTTATTATTTTTTAAATCTTCGACATGTGTATTGATGTCTTTTACCTCTTTATCAGCACATGTATCATTCATATTGACAGTTTCTGATTGATTGCATATTAATTGTGCATCATTTAAACCTACACATTCTGCATGTTGATTAGGTGAAGATTCATTCAATAGAGGTAACTCTTTATCATTAATGGTTGTAGTTTTAGAAAGCACTAAATTTTGTTTAGTTTCGTTTAATTTGGGATTATCAACCTTACTCATCAAGCCCAATTCATCATTATGTATTACTTCTAACTTATTACTTTTTACAGCATCAGTTTTGTGTGAAAAATTACTAACTCCAAATATTAAAGAATCAGTTTGCTCTTTATTGATTGGATCCTCTAGATTCTTATCTTCTTGGTTTTTGTTAGCTTCATGTTTAGACAATTGATCAAGAACATTTTCTGTCTTTTGAAATTTCATGGTTTCTTGTGTTTGATTGGCTTCTTGTATTTTATCCAGTTGTGAGTTTTCAGCTTGACTGACTCTTAATATTTTATATTTATCCAATTCTTGACATTTTTCTGTATCTGCACAGCTTTTTGAAGATTCGGAAAATTTATCTTGAGACTGACAAACAAGGTTTTCAGTCTGTTGAAAATTTTGGGTTTTTACATCCTGAACAATAAGTTGATCACTTAATTTATTACATGACAGTTCCTTCGAGTTTAAAATTTGATTATTATTTGTAGATAAATCTTCACGAATATAATCTTGACTGCATGTATATATTTGAGTTTTTATTAAAGGATCTTCCGAAATCTCCAATGTTGCTTTGTGAATTGCACTCTTTCCTGCCAGCTTCTTCGATGTCAAGGTGTTACCTGGTTCCTCAATTATTGAAGCCTCCTTAGATGTAAGGCTTTGATTCTGATCTAAACTTGAATTTTTGCTTTCATCTAATATATAAGTGGACGAAGAATGGTTTTTGTGGTTCTTTTCATCATTAGTTGTTTCCATCTCAGGTTTTACAACATTAATTAAAGATGAATCTTTCTCTGGAATTTCTTTATTTTTTATGTGATCATTAGAAACTTCTTCAGACAATACCTTTAGAGAATTTTCAACAACAGACTCAATATTAGATTTTGTTGAAGTTATGCCTGAATCTATTGGTTCAATAAGATTTGTATGTTGTAATTCAAGAATATTAAAATGTTGTTTTCCATCTAATAAATGTTTTTCATCTAAAGGACTCGTTTTAACAGTTAAAATATTCTTTATTGATTGTTTTGAATTTTCTGATATTTCTTCAATTATTGCATTAGCTTCATTAGTGTTTGTTATTTTTATTGTTTCATCTTTTTCAATTGGTAAATTTTCAATTGCTTCCATTTCATTACTACTTTTTCTAGTTGAATTTCCTTGTTTGTTAATATCTGTGTTATTTATATTGAACTCATTAGTATCACTCTTATTTTTTAAAAATATTTCTTCTACCTGTAAGACTGACTTTGTTGAAATCAACATAGATTCATCACTAATAGATGTGTTTTCTGTGGCAAATTCTTCAGGTGCTTCTAAAATATATTCATTATTTTCAAGCGAATCTATTTGTAGAATTCCCTCACTTTCAACATCTATCTCTAATAAATGTTTACTTTGCTTAGGTTCTAACCCTTTAAGGAATTTTAAATTATCTTCTTTTTTAGTGAAATCATTTATGTCAGAATTTGTTTGGTTTTTTAAGATAGCCTGTGGTAACTCTGTTGTTTTATCTATATCATTATTGATTGTTAAAAGCAGAATACTTTGTTTGTTTTCTATAATAGATTTATTACCAACAGTATTTATTGTTGAATTATAACTGGTCACAAAGAAATCTTCTTCATCGTCGTCAATATAAATTGGTTTTTGTATTTTTTCATCAGAATTGTCAAATTTCATTTTCTTACTTTTTCCATTATCTTTTCTACTTTTTACAATTTCATCATCATCATCATCATCATCAATTGTTATAATAGGAGGTGGTATAATGGATAAATTCAAACTGTTGGCTTCAATTGATTTATACACTCCATCCACATTATTGTTGTTATTTCTTCCCCCATCTTCTTTAGACAATCCATTTTGAATTTTGGAGATATCATTAAAATGCTTGGTAATGTCATGATCTGAATTGTTTTTTTCATAACTTATTAATAACACATCCTCATCATCCTCCTCCTCTTCCTCTTCACTATCTAAAATTTCTAGAGATGTAAATCTTTCTTTTTTTCCATGCATTTCCTGAAATTAAAATATAAAGTAATGTATAATACAATAAGAAATTTATAATACATTTTATTTGTGGAATTGCCTTTTACAGAAGTAACTCACTACAAGTGTTTCGCCACTTCTTCAGTTAAATAAGAATTTGAAAATCTTATTAATTAAATATAGTAAGGATTTTTAAGTGTTCTAATTTACTTTTTTAAATATATATATACCGGGTGACCCATTTTAATAAATCCACTGGAATATCTCGACACATCCTGCAATCCACCTTTTCATTCGGTGAATAATCGGCCATTTCGGTTGATTGTCAGATAATGCAATTATCAGGAGCCGCCGCATTTTTTGTGCGAACTGTCCGGAAAAGTAATTGCAACTAAACAACATTTTTGGCAAATTGCTTGTTTTGATTTTCGTCAGAATGTTTGTTATGATTTTCGTCAGACGGTTTGTTTCATTTTCCAGGAAATAAACGGGGCGCGGTTTAGCTAGAATAACCAGCCATTCACTGGTGCATTGACCCTACGCGATAAGATGACGCACTCCATTTCAATGGCGAACAAATAAAAGTGACGATTTTATCGTCATTTTATCGTTTTTTGACTTGATTAATGTTATTTTTGCGATTGCAGCGCCATCTATCACGAATTCGAAAAAAAAGTTCAAATGAAATCTTCATATTTTTTTATGTAGAATCCGAAACTGCAATAAAAAATAAGGGTTCCCATTTAAGATATAAAAGTTGACCCTCTGCCCCGCCCCCTGGAGGGTGGGGGTGAAAAAATTTGTATAGGATCAGATGGCCCTTTCGAAACCATCAAACTTTTATTTGGAACATTTTTTTGTAGGACGCATATGTGTCGAGATATTTCAGTGGATTTATTAAAATGGGTCACCCGGTATATAACGGGTGTCCAACAATTATTGCAGTCCCGGGTGGCGTTGGAATAAAAAACGTAGGTCGATTCTTACATGTGCCAAATAAATGAACTGACATTTTAATTGTCAAACCTAACCTAAATGTACATTAAAAATGTCGGTTCATTTATTTGCAACACGTAAGAATCGACCTACGTTTTTTATTCCAACGGCACCCGGGACTGCAATAATTGTTGGACACCCGTTATATACAGGGTGACTGACGAAAAACCTTTGGTGCTGTATCTGTATGATTTTTAAAAGACTTTAATATGAACTGTACTGATATTTTTTCTTGCATCCAGTTTTTGACAAAAGACGATCAACCTTTTTTTTTCAAATTGCACTTATATATATTTTGTACTGATCCGCAAGGAGATTTTTTTCTGAATCTAAATTTGTAAACGATTTTATCCATTCATCAAACCAAAGTCGAGAAATTGAGGATTAAAAAAAATTAAAAATCAAATACCCATAGTAAACAATATACAGAGCCTATTCCAAATGTCAAAAGTGACAGTGTCAGTCATTGGTACAATACTGCAATGATTTTTAATAATTTCATAATAAAAATGTTGCAAGATTTCAAAAACTGAAAAACGATTTCTGTAGAAGCACAAAATTCTAGTACAGTGTTTGAAATATTGCAACATTTTAATTATGAAATAATTAAAAATCGTTGCAGTATTGTATCAATGGCTGTCACTGTCACTTTTGACATTTAAAATAGGGTCTATATATTGTTTACAATGGATACTTGACTTTTTATTTATTTTTTTAATCCTCAATTTCTCGACTTAAGTTCGATGTATGGATAAATTTGTCTACATTTTTATATTCAGAAAAAAAATCTCCTTGCGGATCAATAAAAATATATATACAGTGCAATTAAAAAAAAAAAATGTTGATCGTATTTTGTCAAAAACTGGGTGCGAGAAAAAATAACAGTTCAGATCCTATTAAAGTCTTTTAAAAATGGTTTAATTTAATGTTTTATTTATTAAAATCGGATAAAAAATAAGTGAGATACAGCACCAAAGGTTTTTCGTCATTCACCCTGTATGTTGTAGCTGGTTTTTGGGTTATACTCTGCATGGTTTGTAAATTATATTCACAACGTTCCGGTCTTTTTTAAATGTTTACTCTTGTGTGGTCAAGACTATATCAGTTCAGTTCATAATAAAGTATGTATCTACGCAAATAAACACTTACTTCTTGATCTGTATCAGAATCTTCATCATCTGTAGCAAAATCATCTGATTCCATAAAATATTTTAAATGGTCATTTGACCATATATTGCCGACATATAGAAGATCATCATCACTAGAACATACATCATCCAGCTGTTCTTGAATTATTGTTCCTTTCAGTACTAATCTAAAACATAATAACATAATACAGCCCTCAAAAATTGGAACATCCTGTATATATGAAAAATATTTTGAAGTATGGAAAAGTGTTTTTTCAATTAAGCAGCAATCACCAAATCTCTGTCTCCTTTACCATATATAATTACCTTGTTAACTTTTCCATATACCACTTAGGAATCTGTGAATTCTGATAAACAGTAACCACAATATGCACAATTAGCATCTTGCTCCTTATCTCTGAATCATAATCAAAATAATTGTAGAGTATACTTTCTAACACCAAAACCAAGTAATCCACATCACAGCTATTTGGATCTGGATCTGATCCCAAGCCCTCAAATTCAAGGACAACATATCTGCATAACATGTAAAACATCCATTTCGTTCTTGGGTACCTATTCTTTCGCTAAAAATCAAAATGAGCTCTTTAATTATTTTGAATTATTCTAATAAAATAATTAGGCAGTTATATTCTTACCAGTAAAATAACATTGTTGTAGGTATGAAGTAGTGTCAAGTGCAAACGAGCTCTTTCAATAAATTCTCGGCTTATTTCAGATTTGGTTGCCTCCCCAAAAGCCCTACAAATAGAACAAGTTTCTAAAGTACCTGTATTGCATTTTACAAAACAGTACATATTTATTTTGAATCTTGTCATAAAATAAAATTGTAATTCTTTACACTGTTAAATAGAAAAATAATGAAATTGACATAGCATGCATGAATTTCTGTGACAAATCTTCTTTGTAAATGTTCTCTTCTTGCTTCATTCTTCAATATTCCTCTTCTATTACCTTGCAGGAATATATCTAAATCAAATATTTAAAATAATATAGTTTTATATGAATGAAAATAACAATTAATTAAAATGAATAAGAAAATGCTGTGAGTGTTTATGTTTGTAAACTTCTTTCTTCTTGGTACACTTTTACTTTGTCTTCATTAAACGTTGTCTTCTTGTCTTCATTAAATGCCGTCTTCTTGTCTTCATTCTTCCCGATGCCTATTTCTTTTTTAAATTCATTAAAGCAATATTCTCTATTATATAATGATGTACCTAAATAATTCTTTTGCTTTTCTTCTAGCTGCAGTCCTTGTGCATTTGTCAGTGTTGATGATATCTAAATTCCATGATCCAGCTAAAACAAATCATAACATTAGTACTTATTTAATCATTTATAACTCATTAGATTATATAACTTAATAACGGTAAAGAAGTGGAAAACTATAGGGAGTGACGGTGATGAACACCAGATACAAATTAGAGATGATGATGTAAAGAACAGGCTGGATGAGGAGGTGGAGAAGAGACAACTAGTGCCAGAGGTACAGGGAAGTTTTAAGAAGTGGAGAGGAACAAGGGACCAGATCTTTGCAATGGCCAGGATCGTAGAACATGTGATGGAAGAATGATAAAGCGTGTATACGGTTTTCTTCAATCTGAATGCGGCGTATGACTCACTGCCGAGGGAGTGTCTGAGAAGTCATGTATTATATCATTAATAGAAGAAAATGTCAAATAAACGACTTGTGTATATTAAAAATAACGAAAACAGTGATCACCAGAAAGTAACCATTAAGACCATTAATCACAGTTGGAATATGTAAAAAAATGTGTAAATTAAATATTGATTTACTGGTGCAGTATTGATGAAACTAAAGTAATAATGAGAATTATATATAATGTAAAAACTACCAACTAACAGTTTAACATTATTAAAGCAACGCCACGCATTGAATTACATAACTGTTAGCTGTACTTACATGTCT
This sequence comes from Ontholestes murinus, assembly GCA_963969525.1. Classification (NCBI taxonomy): domain Eukaryota; kingdom Metazoa; phylum Arthropoda; class Insecta; order Coleoptera; family Staphylinidae; genus Ontholestes; species Ontholestes murinus. The sequence continues at coordinate 52,059,310 of OZ018391.1, forward strand.
GAAATTACATTCAGCACAATAGAATATTTTTGTGGTGTTATCGTTTTCCAACTAATGCTGTGCAATCCGCAGATACGTGTTTCGCTATACAGCTCCTCAGTGCAACTATGTCATAACTTATGTGCGTCTTATATTAGACACTATTCTGTTAGACAATAGATTACTGAATAATAACTGGATTAATATGATTTTATCTAAGGATTTCCCACATTAATGGGGCACCCTGTATGTAATCAAGTATAAAATAACCAAAGGAACGATCCGAGAAATGATCACTGGAAGAAAGAGAAAGGATCGAAGAACTTAGGTGTTATCAGAAGAAAGCGAATTAAAATCTGCCGATTTTTCTATAATTATTTTTAGTATAAATTGAGCTGGTTGGTAGATGAGGCGTTGAATTGTTGAAAATACATATTCATTTGTACATTAAAATTGTAATTAACTTAGATTTTCAAAAATGTGTGTTTATTTTCACTACAACTGTTTCGCAAATTTATTGCTTCTTCAGGTGAATGAAAGTTTACATATTATTGTAATCTATTGTAAAATTTCATTCACCTGAAGAAGCAATAAATTGCAAAACAATTGTAGTGAAAATAAACACACATTTTTGAAAATCTAAGTTATTTACAACTTTAATATACAAAATATAAATTGAGCATTGGCATTTGATTCTGTTTTCGAAACGAAATAACAATATAATTTTTAATGGAGCGGAATTCTACATGATAAAATATATCGAACGACCTTGAGGAACCAAATTGACGTAACGATTTCATAAATTACAAACTATAAAAGTAGGTAATATATTAATCTTCAACCGTTTAATATGGTGTAATAAACATAAAATAGTTTAAATATATTTAATAATGCGTTGTATTCATTGAAATTTAAAATAAGTCTTGGTTTTGTTTTACTCCTTTATATTATATATTTCTCTGACTAACATCACTAACAAGGAGTATAAGGAGTATACTAACCTGAGATCGAATTCTTTTTGGGCGTTGTTATTTGGCATTTATAATATGTAATTAAAAATGTTTTATAAAAAATACATATATAGAAAAATTGAATATCAACGTTAGTTAGTCTATAAATAAGTAGTACAAGTTAATCTATAAATAACCGATTTATTCATTATTACTGTTTCCGTTTTAAAAATTGTTGATTGATTTGCCTGTGTATGCCTTTAAAACATGCAAGGATGTCGACTACATATGGAAACCACCGGTTAATGTTTTTTTAAAGGAGAATTTAGTATTTGTTTTATTAAGTTATCCATAAATATTTCGCCTAATAAGGGGCTAAGCGGCACTTCTTCGCTTTGTGAATGGAATATATTGTTAAAAGTGAAATATGTAATTATAGTCAATATGTTTTCAATGATGGATAAAAAATCTAAGAGGCGAAATAATACAAAACATATTTATTATCTTGTAAACTATTAAAACCGCCGAAACACTACGAACATGCGATATTAATACTGACCTCGATAACGCCTAACGCGATCGCTATTAAACCTTTACATTATTCAGACACTTTTTTAGGACAATTTTTTTGGTGTAAACAGAAACCCCCGATTCGCATTTGTTTTCAAGTTATCTTTCGTTTTTCTTATGGTGGCTATATTGGATTTTCGGTTTATTAGATTAAAAAAATATTATTAAAAAGTGATTTTCAACAAAGTGTATTATCTCATTCACTCGCGAAATGGAAAATACCAATCAACTTCCCTTTTTAGACTTACAAATAATTGAAAATAAAAATAACAAAGCACTAGAATTCAACCGAAAACCAACACACACATTCAACTACATTCACGCATCATCGACATCACCCATTAAATACAAACTAGCAGCATTTAACAGTATGATTTATAAAGCGATAAACTTGCCATTGTCAAATGAAAACAGGACAAAATAATTAACATTCATAAAAAACATTGCACAATCACTAGGTTACAATAAAGGTACAATAAATGAACTCATCAATAGACACAAAATTCAATTCTCACTTTACAATGTAAAATTATTAAAACAATCAAGTCGTTTCAGATTAAACATGTTATAAGCAATAGAAATGTATAAATGAAAAGACATATTATTAAATTTAAATTTAAGTCCACTAGAAAACCCATTGTTAAGTGTCGTTCCGAAAAAGAATTGTAAACCTACCCACACCTATCCCAGTAATACTAATCCCCATACAATAAACCCGATAATTAAACTTAGGTTTTCCCACTAATCCCTATAACGTTATAAACAGATGTAATTAGTTTTAAAGCATTCAGTTATTGAAAATGAGCACATGGTACTCGAAATGTACATTTAACGTTTAAAAATAAATTAGTGAAGAAAATCTCTTCTAATAACAGAGATACCAATGGTGAGCATCAAAATTGGAACACATATACTTCGTATTGTCACGAGACGCGTGGGGATGCGTCATGGACGTGCCGACTGGATCGAAATACAAAAAACAAGTGTCAGATGTAAGTGTCAGATGTAAATACGTGCTGGTAATATTAGTTGACTTCAATAAATCATTTGCAATTATTTACACACCCGTATAACGTGCAAAAACGTTACATTGGTGTCAGGTGTGGGGTGTGAAAAATTGGAAACAAAATGGCGAAGTGCGTTACAATAACGGACCTAAAAGTAGCTGAATTAAAAGTGCAACTGGAAGAACGGGATTTGGATACGAGCGGCAAGAATAGTGTGTTACAACAGAGACTTAAGGAAGCGCTGCAAGAAGAAGGCCATGATCCAGACACATTTTTATTTGATATCGGAGGCGACACAGCATCAATTATGGAGCAATTGAGGCAAAATTCCGATAAAATGACAGAGAAAATGTTGGAAATTTCTAGGAATCTGGAAGAAAAATTAACGGAAAATGCCGATACAATGAAACAAGAAATGCTAGAAATTTCTAAAAACCTGGAAGAAAAATCTCTAGAAAATTCAAGGAAAATTATCGAAATTGAATATAAAATTAATTAAAATTCGGAACTCGTGGAAAAGAAAATATATCAGAAAATGACAGAAAATTCCGATAAAATGAAACAAGAAATGCTGGAAATTTCTAGGAATATGGAAGAAAAATTAACGGAAATAAAAAGAAATTTCGGAGGAATTGAATTAAATGACATACAAAATTATCCTGTCCATTCGATAAAAATGAAACCAACTAATTTTGATGGCCAAACTTCTTGGAATAATTTCCTTAGACAATTTGAGGCCACAGCATCAGCCAATGGATGGAACGCAACAGAGAAGGCTACAGCTTTAATTCTAACACTGCGTGGGGATGCAACAAATGTCTTGCAGAGAGTGTCCCAGGGTGAGATGAATTACGACCAATTAATCAAGCATCTGGAAATAAGGTATGGTCAAACACACCTTGAACACGTGTACCATTCACAACTTAAAAATCGCTGCCAGAAATCTGATGAGAGTTTGCAAGAATTTGAAGCAGATATAGCTCGATTAACACGACTGGCGTATCCTGGTGCAACAGAGAACATCTTGGAAACATTAGCTGTGCACGCATTTTTAGATGGATTGAAGGATAAAGACACACATCAGGCATTAATACTCGCTCGACCAATTAAATTAGTAGACGCACTGTCTCGTGCGCTCAAGATAGAAGCAGCGAAAAGTACAGTTAGGAGTCAAGGCCGAGTTCGGAAAATGGAAGATTCACGAGAAGGATTGGATGATCTTAGAAAAATGATACAAGATATCATCAAGGAATCGTTAGCAAACAGGAAGAAAGTGGAATGCTGGAAATGTGGAAAACACGGTCATATACAACGTCGGTGCAGAGAAAGATCAAATATTCGCACCAATGAAAAGTCGGAAAACTAAAACAAGCCGACCTCAGAGGGTGTCCGTCGGCTAAAAAACATCAAGCCCCTAGAAAAACTGCAAAAGTAGCATACTTGTCACACCACGTCGATACGGTTTTTGTGGATGGAAACATCAAGAGTTTCCTGTCGACTGCTACTAGACACGGGTGCTACTAGGACAATTATAAGACCTGATATTGTGTCAAAACCGCAAAATGTACGACCAACGACCTGGAAATTACGAACAGCAACAGGAGAACCTGCTAATATTCATGGTGAAATAAAATCCACGATTACCATAGGGAACACATCATTCCAACACCAAGTCATAGTAGCTGACATTGAAGACGAATTAATTCTCGGTATGGACATCATGAATACTAGAGGCTTCCTGTTGGATCTTAAGAATGGAATCCTAAAAGTTAATGGAGAGGAAGTAGTACTCCACAGACGGAATATTGGTAGAGTCCGGGTAACCCTTCCAACGGAAACATCAGTTCCGAAGAGAAGTGAGGTAATTATTGAGGGCCAATTGGAAGAAGCATCCCATCACAAAAACATTATGATCTTTGAACCTATCGTTGATGACGATAAACTGGGACGAGGAGTAGCAATAGGAAAAACACTCGTTTGCACCGATAACAATGTATTAGTTAGAATAATGAATACTAACTATTACTCTGTTCATTTGAGGAAGGGAGTGCTGCTAGGACATTGTTCTGCTGCTTCATCGATATTGCGGAAAACCACAGCAGAGAATAAAAACAATGAAATGAGTTACCCGGAACTAGAAAAGTTGATTTCCCTTTCGACCCAAGATTGTAATCCAACTAAAAGAGAAAAAGTAAAAAAGTTGATCATGGAATATTAGGACGTATTTGATATTAGACAAAAAGGAAGAACCGAAAATTCTCGACCGATTAGGCAGACAGCCAGAAGACTGCCACTGGCGAAGCGGGAGGAAGCTGATAGGATTGTGCAGGACATGGGGAGCGAGGGCATTATAGAACCATCTAGTAGTCCGTGGGCCTCGCCTGTGGTATTGGTAAAGAAGAAGGACGGATCAACTCGCTTCTGTGTTGACTATCGTCAACTAAATAATGTGACCAAAAAGGACAGTTATCCTTTACCCCGAATTGACGACACATTGGATACCTTGGCTGGATCTACTATTTTCTCCACACTGGATCTTAAAAGCGGATATTGGCAAGTTGAAGTAGCTCCCGAGGACAGAGAAAAAACAGCATTTACAGTAGGCAATGGATTATGGCAATTCAATGTTATGCCTTAGAAGAGGTGTTCCGACGATTAAGGGATTCTGGACTGAAACTCAGCCCGAAGAAGTGTCACCTTTTCAAGAAAGAGGTGCAGTACCTAGGACACATTGTTTCAAGCCAAGGTATTGCAGTCGACGGCCAAAAGATCACAACGGTGAGGGAATTGCCAGTTCCAAAGGATTTACACCAACTCCGGAGTTTTCTTGGATTATGCACGTATTACCGTCGTTACGTTGCGGGATTTTCAAACATCGCTAAACCATTAACCCGCCTCACTGAAGGAAAACAACGGTTCTTCTGGAACGGGGAATGTCAGGAGGCGTTCCAAAAACTGAAAAACGCACCAGTTTTAAGTTATCCGTTGTCAGAGGGAAGGTTCTTGTTGGATGCCGATGCAAGCAATGTAGGAATTGGAGCTGTTTTATCACAAATACAGGATGGGCAGGAAAAAGGGATCAGCTATTTTAGTAAGACTTTATCCAAGCCGGAGCGGAACTACTGCGTAACGAGAAAAGAGTTGCTTGCAGTAGTCAAATCAGTAGAACACTTCTATAAATATTTATATGGAAGGAAATTCTTATTGAGAACCGATCATGCTGCTCTTAAATGGCTTCTTCAGTTCAAGAATCCGGAAGGGCAAGTCGCAAGATGGTTGGAAAGACTTCAGGAGTTTGACTTTGACACTGAACACAGAGCTGGAGCGATCCACAGGAATGCAGATGCTTTGTCGCGAAGGCCATGCCCAGAAAATTGCAAGCACTGTAACAACGCAGAATCAAAGGAAAGTCAAGTACTCCGAACAGCTGTAGAAAGCGATGACTGGAATTTAAAAGAAATCCGGCAGGATCAAGACGACGACCTTGTTCTAAAGCCCCTGATGACATGGAAGGAAAGTGGAACCAGGCCAACATGGGATGAAGTCTCCAAATATTCGCCTGAATTGAAGTCATACTGGGCTCAGTGGGATTCTATTGTACTGGACAAGGGACTGCTTAAACGCATATTCAAAGATTCAGAAGGCCGCGAAGAACGAAGGCAGATTATAATTCCAAAGAGTAGAATACCTGAAGTGATGCAAGATATTCATAGTGGATCATCCGGTGGACACCTGGGTATGTCAAAGACTTTAAACAAACTTCAGGAGAGATTCTACTGGGTGAACTGTAAGGTAGACGTCAGGGAATGGTGCAAGAAATGTGTGATTTGTGCAGCAAGTAACGGTCCACAACGACGAAGGAAAGCACCTATGCGTCAGTACAACGTTGGTAGTCCTTTTGAGCGAATCGCAATTGATGTCGCTGGGACATTCTGACCAAGGAAAAAATTTCGAATCGAATCTTTTTCAAGAGGTATGCAAAATCCTTAAGATTCATAAGACAAGGACAACAGCTCTGCATCCACAATCAGATGGTATGGTGGAACGAATGAATAGGACCATCAATCGCTATTTGTCAAAAGTAGTCTCTGACCCTCAAAGAGACTGGGACCAACATCTCCATCTTTTCTTGCTGGCGTATCGATCGGCTGTACACGAAACAACCGGGCAGACTCCAGCGAGCATCGTCATGGGTCGAGAGCTACGACTTCCATGTGATTTAAAGTTCGGCTGCCCTCCGGGAGAAGATTTGGCAGGGGAAGACTATGTGAGCGACCTGAGACGAAAAATGGATGAAATCCATAATCATGTGCGATCCAACATCCAACGTACTAGCGACCGAATGAAAGAGAATTATGACCTAAAAACGGATCACAGTTATAAAGATTGAGATATGGTGTTTAACCCACAAAGACGCCGAGGTCTCTCTCCAAAATTGCAAACATCATGGGATGGACCATACCAGATAATAGAGAAAATCAACGACATCGTATACAGGATTCAAAAACCACCCCGAGGAAAACCAAGAGTTGTCCATTTCAATCGTCTGACCCCTTATGCTGGCGAAGAAGATGGCGCAGCGATTCGTGCGGTGATTGAACAAAGCGACGAGAAATCATTTGAAGACTTCATGGTTCAGCACTCTGATGGGCGTAAGTCATTTTGATGTAACGAGAGAAGAACAACGAGATCTATTCCAAGTACCTTCGGACTATTGTCTTGCCCATTATGTGGCCCAGGATTTGAAGATGTCACGAGGAATTGCTAGCGTCTTCAGGAAGAAATTTGGAAGGTTGGAGGAACTACGCACTCAATGTCCTAAAGTCGGAAGCCTAAATGTTAGTAGCCACCTACCGAAAAGGATCATTTACTATTTGGTAACGAAGAAGTACTCTCATCAGAAGCCAACCTACAGGGATGTATGGCTATCATTAAATGAGTTGAGGTATTCACTTCTACGTGAGGGTATCAAGAAATTGGCAATACCGAAACTAGCTTGTGGGTTGGACCAATTGGACTGGAGAACAATCAGAAGCATGGTGAAAGTCCTTTTTGCCAATTCTGGGATCGAGATTTTGGTATGCTGTTATAATTCCAGTGGTATACGACATGAGAAACCCATAGACTGCTATTTCTTTCGAACATCAAAATGTACAAAGGGGTCCCAGTGCAGGTATCGTCATAAGGTGCCGGAGGACTCATTTCGGGACGAAACATGCTTAGGGAGGGGGCAGTGTCACGAGACGCGTGGGGAGAGGGGATGCGTCATGGACGTGCCGACTGGATCGAAATAAAAAAAAACAAGTGTCAGATAGAAGTGTCAGATGTAAATACGTGCTGGTAATATTAATTGACTTCAATCAATCATTTGCAATTATTTACACACCCGTATAACGTGCAAAAACGTTACAGTATATAGGGAAAGTAAAAATCGCCAGGTATAAAAATTTCATTAGATATATAGAGATTCAAAAATACTCCATTTACGAAGTTCACACACCATCAAATCCAGACAAAATAAAAAAATGAATAATGAACAACATAATTATAACATTTTTAGAATACACATTCGAAAAAATTTAAATTAGAAATTTGTCCAAAGCATTTAGAAATGTTATTTAAAACAAAACAGAACCGAAATAAAATAATTGATAGTCAAAACGGATACAAGAAGCAATTCTAAATCAATACGAAAGTAAAAGTAATTTCAGAGAAACATTAAAACAATTACAAATTAAGTATTATTTCCCTTTAATGTAAGAACAAACAAATTATATAGCTAATTGTGCTATTTGTAAAACGTAAATATGAACGAAATTCCCTATAAATAGAAATGAATCAGGTAGGCTGATAAAATGAACTGGTTTGTTATCACGATTTTTTATTCGTGACCGGTTTCAACAAGGTTTGTAAATATTATCAATTAAGTCGGTCACGAATAAAAAATCGTGTGTGATAACAACCAAGAATATATCACATAACAAGGAAGTGCTTTAAATAAGTTAGGAATAAATCAAAAGACTACAGATCAATGGACATGAATACAAATTTAACAATTAAATATTGAATTATACGAGTTATTAATAATTGTTAATTTTACAACAAAATATGGTCATTTATTCAGTAATGAAATGTACACTTATATTTGTTAAATTAACCAAACTCAACAAAAATTATTACAAGTGACAACTCCTAGAATTAATCGACGTAAACGGGATTTAATAAACGAATCAATAACGCGAAAGTTAGATTAAACAGATGCTTACATACAAAATACAACAATTGTTTAATTAAAATCTGATGAAAATAAAATAATAAATAATGTTAAACAGCAAATAAGTCTTAAAACAGCTTCACATGTTATAATGACTTAATAGCCAAATTACAACATAATCAACTAATAAATGAAATAATTTAAATGAGAATTAATGGAAAAATATATCTTTATTGTATTAATCTCCATTTTTCAATCAATCAATAATATCGATAACATATATATAATAATAATAACATCTCTTTATTTCAAAGTGTCATGTACAGGGTGGCCCAAATTGGATGTTACTATAGGAAAACTAGGTTATTAGAAAATATGGGAAAAATCAATGGCTCATCCCCGAGCTCTTTTGTCGAAACAAACCGAATGCTAAAAATAGGAATGAGCTATAGTCTGTTTTCAAGTTATAGCCAAAAATTGAATATTTTCCATTGTCGATTATTAGTAATATCTCAGCCATTTATTATTTAATCAAGATAAGAATTGCATGTTTTTCGGGTACTTTTTCGAGGAGAGATTGTTTCTATCTTCATTAATAAAAAAGATACAGTACTAAGTTATATATTTTTAAATGGAAGTCATAGTTGCCTGTGATATTAATAAATTGTTTTTTTTTCTTCATTTTTATTGATATATAACGTGTTGATGTTATATTTATTGAGATATACTATATTTTTATTAAATTTTAAATATTTCTAATTAAACGCAGTAAGATCGTGAATAAAATTATGCCTGTTACGCATTTCAAAAAATCGTGCCTTAATGATTCTGAAGAAAAAAAATTCTGTCCTTATACAATTTGTAAAGATACCATTTGAACCCTTAGGATTTCGAGCGAAGATTAGAATATTAGGAACATTTGTATTTTCAACAAGATGGTGGACCTGCTCATAATTGCAGAGAAGTGACAAATTTATTAAATATTAATTTGGAGCAAATTGTTAGGCACAAATGGACAAGTAAAATGGCCTCCGCAATCTCCGGACCTAGCACCGCTGGAATTCTTTTTTTTTGGGGGGTATATAAAGCATATACCCTATAGGACCAGAGCCGTTTTGCTCCTGAGTGACATTTGCACCTCTTTTTGCGAGTTCATTCTGCCACTTCCTTTAATATCCCCGTACCCTGGGATCCACACGAGGGTCAACGAGTTCTTCACCAGTTGCGAGAGGGATCTTCGACATTCCCAGACAGTCCGTGAGCCGTGACTATAGGCTCGAACGGCCTTTAATGCGACTTGGCTGTCTGAGCAGATGTACATATGCGCGCCATTTAGGTGCCTATCCAGGCATTCTCTGGCACAGATATCAATTGCAATTGCTTCCGCTTGCAGAATCGTGGGTGTCGTACCCAGAGCCATGAAGCTCCTGTGGTTTTGGTTAGGGCCATAAACGCCTATTCCAGTACTTCTGTTATTCTTGGCATCATCCGTACTATGCTGATATTCCTCGACCAAACTGCTTGATTCTCATCAAAGCCGTTTTGGGGTCCTCAATCGACACCTTAAACGGTAATTCGAATTCTAGCCTGCTGGACATGATTTCCGTCCATCGAAGGCGTAATTTGGCATTTAAACACGGAAGTCACTGGCAAAACAGAACAGAAGTGTTGCAGGATGAAAAAGCGCAGAGCTAGAAAAATGTTCACCAATCAATTTCAATATTTGAAACGAAATTATATTCGTCGACATACTCAGCAGAATCGAATAAATGACAAAAGATTTAGCAAAATGAAACGAACAAAACTACAACCTCCAGTTAAAAAATTTCATTTCCAGGAAGTGGTGCAATATTGTGACATCTCGACTAACGTGGTTCGGCCATTTATAACAAACAAATTCAGAAAATAAGTGTCAATTGTCGCACCCTAGTGCAAGAGCTACAACCAAACTCTCCACAGAGACATTTGTGTGGCCCAGGATACGAGTAGATTGCAACATGTGGAGCTTCCAATAGCTGACGTGTCAACGCGCACCAGCGGAAAGAAAATTTCCAGTGCCATCCGCAAAATTCGACTACGTGCATATCGACATCATCACACCATTAAGCGGAACAGAAAGAAATACTTTTTAACATGTATAAACCTATTCAACAGATGACCAAAAACCATCCCAATAACAAACATCGAAGCTAATACAGAAGCTCATAGTTATTCAAAACATTCAATGAGATATAATTTTTTCCACACTGAGAACGCTTATCATCCGCAAGAAAATGAATTAGTGGAAAGATTTCACAGGCATCTAACATCCGCAATAATGTGCAACAACGACGAGCCATGGGCCATGGGCAGAAATGGTATATGGAGACTATGCGACTTCCTCGTTCCAGAACCCGTGACTTACATGACAACTCAAGAAAATTATGAAGAAAATAAAACCTACATAAACAGCAGATAACAGCAAACTGAAATCAATTTACACCAAAGAGAGTAAAAAACAGTGATAATTGCGAGGAAAGCCACTAAATCACGATTTCCGCAGGAGTCAAAACCCATTCGGAAATGTAAATAACCCCATTATAAAATAGAACGAAAATACATTATTTACCTACTATAGACCAATTCACGAGAAATGGCGGTTTACGAACTAAGTTCGGAACATTCAAATAATGTTGGTATCCTTTTCTACTACCTGATAACCGAGTAAATATTCCCAAGACGTAGGATTTCGTCGGCCGTATCTAGAATACACACACGCAGCCTGCGTAGCTCGGTCTTAGACCGAGCGGTAGAAGGAGAAAGAAATAGTTTACGGCGTCTCTTACTTACCGGTTATTTCATAGGCGCGCGCGATTTAGTCAAGCATTGCAATTACAACTAACCCGGTTATTTATTCCTGTTCACAATTGGCCGCGCACGCCTATGGTGGAAAATTGCAACGGACACTACTTGATTCGGACGGACAAGACACCCCGACCGCCATCTCTCCTGAATAGCTCTATATGGGTCATTCTTTTATAAATCGTACGGATTTGAGAAAAAAAAATGATCACATTTTTAAATTACACATAATTTTTTTTTCAGCACCTTCTTATTAATTTAAACAACCCCTATATCGGGATTTTGTCTGTAAATGTGTATTTTACAAAATATTTAAATTTAACATTTTGATAGTTTGCTGGATTCACCAACATTAAAAATTCATTATCTCCGGTTCTACTGAACGGATCATTCCCATTCTTCCGCCATTTTATACCTTGTTATGTTAGCTTTTTAGTCGCATTTTGACAGTATTTTTTTAGTCCCATTTAATATAAAATAATAACAATTGAATTGTTCAAATGAAGTTTTCATGCTGATACCCAGAACGTATGCAATTTAAAAAAAAATACCATGTATTCGCTATTTCTTAATCTAAAAGACCCATGTTTGAAAAAAGTGGGGTCTCTTTTCAGTCAGAAGATATTAAATATTATTTAGCGCGCCCCGTTCAAACGCCGCCGAGCGACGCACGCATGCAGTTGCTTTTGAACAATTCTTCTATTATATTATTAATTCAGAATGTGAATAGAATATACACTGCGGGCCAAAAAAACATTTTGCTTTTACTTTTTTTTCTGTGATCGGTCTTATGCAATGGTATGTCAACGTCCCTTTCACCGTTAGGGCCATTTTAAATCTTGCCTCTAATTTTATTTCTTCTTCATTATATTCTTTATTTTCTACAAATGCTAATGAAATATAAACTCTTTCGGGGTTTGGATTGGATTGCTTATTCTTTGAAGACTACTTCTAGCAGCCACCTTTTCAAAGTCCCACCCAAGGCATCAGACGTAGGAAGTTGGAAAAATATGTTTTTAGTCCCATTTAATATAAAATAATAACAATTTAATTGTTCAAATGATGTTTTCATGCTTTTACCCAAAACGTATACAATTTAAAAAAATACCAGGTATTCGCTATTCTTTAATCTAAAAAACCCATGTTTGAAAAAATTGGGGTCTCTTTTTAGTCAGAAGATATTAAATATATACTTTATAGCGCGCGTCGTGTATCTAAGCTTGTAATCAGCCGTACTCGGCGCGCTACGATACAGTTTATTGTTAGAATCAACAAGGGTTTGGATTTTATTGGAACTTCGCCTATTACAAAGAAGAAAGTTTCCCAGAAGTTCTATTCGATGGAAAGAATGGGCTTTTCGAAAAATACATCATTTTCCTTCCGCTGCGATTCACATGATCACTGTTGCGAGAAAACTGTCATAGAAGAATGAATCTTAGCCGATCCTAGGCCGAAGAGCCGTCCGTCAATAGAGAAAGAAGTAGTTGACTTAATAATCGCATAGTCGCATGATGCCAGTACGAAAAGATTATGTTTCGGTCAAAATAGATAACAAACGCATTCACGTGCAAAAGCGATTACTATTAGTGAACTTGAAAGAACTTCATCAATTATTCAAGGAAAGTTACCCACAAGCCAAATGTAGTTTTTCCAAATTCGCATCTTTGAGACCAAAACATTGCGTACTAGAAGGTGCATGTGGAACCCATTCTGTATTGGTGATATTCATGAAAATGTAGAAGTATTAACCTGACGGCCGATACTCCGAACCCAATGAAGACTTATCATGACGGTTTGAGACGTATGATTTGCTTGAAACAGCAACAAATTGTTATTTTGGAACGTGCTCTGAGTGCCCTGGTCCAACACATCTAATCGACAAATTAGAAAACATTTTCGAATATAATTATATTGACGAAACTTACAAATAATAGTCGAACGTCGATAGGACTACTATGCAAGTTATGATATCCCCAATTGACGAATATTTAGAAAAATTAAAGACCGGTTTAGAAAAATTACTTCTGCTTTCATACCTTGTAAGTAAACAGAACGATTTTATGAAGAATAAAAAAAAAGAGCTGACAGAAAATGGATGCATTGTAATCTGCGATTTTTCTGAGAACTATGCTTTTGTTGTTCAAGATGCTGTACAAGGTATTCACTGGAATAACAACCAGGCAACAGTGCACCCATTTGCAATCTACTAAAGGCACGATGAGGGCGAAACCCGAATGAAAAGTTTCGTAATAATATCTGAATTTGACGAATAAAGCACGAATAACCTTTCTTTGCAATTTTATTTGATTTACCAGTGCTAATCCATTGATAATGGTCACTTTGTGTCCTAAATGTACATTTGGTAAATCAAATAAAATTGTGAAGAAAGGTTATTAGTGCTTTATTCGTCAAATTAATTTGATCTTCACTAACTCAATCAACCAATTTAATATCTGAGTGTTTGCATCATGATACCATTGCCGTGCTTGTGTCAAGAAAAGCTTAAACAAAATTGAAAAAATTACATATTTTTCAGATTAGGTAAGTGCTCAGTATAAAAACAGAAAAAAAATTGTTAATCTCACTCATCATCTAAAAGATTTTAGTTTAGCTGTAGAGTGGCACTTTTTTCCAACTTCCCACGGCAAAGGTACGTGTGATGCCTTGGGTGGGACTTTAAAAAGGTGGCTGCTAGAAGTAGTCTTCAAAGAATAAGCAATCCAATCCAAACCCCGAAAGAGTTTATATTTCATTAGCATTTGTAGAAAATAAAGAATATAATGAAGAAGAAATAAAATTAGAGGCAAGATTTAAAATGGCCCTAACGGTGAAAGGGACGTTGACATACCATTGCATAAGACCGATCACAGAAAAAAAAAAAAGTAAAAGAAAATCGTTTTTTTGGCCCGCAGTGTATATTCTATTCACATTCTGAATTAATAATATAATAGAAGAATTGTTCAAAAGCAACTGCATGCGTGCGTCGCTCGGCGGCGTTTGAACGGGGCGCGCTAAATAATATTTAATATCTTCTGACTGAAAAGAGACCCCACTTTTTTGAAACATGGGTCTTTTAGATTAAGAAATAGCGAATACATGGTATTTTTTTAAATTGCATACGTTCTGGGTATCAGCATGAAAACTTCAATTTGAACAATTCAATTGTTATTATTTTATATTAAATGACACTAAAAATATACTGTCAGTGTGCAACTAAAAAGCTGATATAACGAGGTGTAATCTGGTAGAAGAACGGGAACGATCCGTTCAGTAGAACCGGAGATAATGAATTTTGAATGTAAGAGAATCCAGCAAACTATCAAAACGCAAAATTTACATATTTTGAAAAATACACATTTACGAACAAATTCCCGTTATAGGTGTTGGCTTATTTCGTGTATACAAGTGATACAAAAATTTTCTGGCGAATCCAAATCATGAAGTCAAAATAGGTGTACGATTTATAAAAGAATGACCCATATGTGAAATTATCAGAAATATTTACCTAAACAATATACTTTGAGAAAACACCAGACAGTCATTAATTGCACACAAGTAATAGTAAGGAACATTCTCAAAAGCAAGTGAAAAGGGCAAAAATCTACACATCTAAACTTAATAGTTTCAATGAAAATACTTGATTAGAAATATCTCACTATGTACATAGGTAGAAAAAAAAACCCTATACAAGGTGAGTTTTTTAGATGTTCTCTATAGGAATCTCGGAAACTAATAAGAAATACAAAAACGGTTAAATAAGGAAAGATATGTAGTTTTAAGAGACGAATAAAATTGAACTTTCAAGGTTTTTAAAAAAGTCAAGGGTACTAGATATTTTGACAAAAGTGTCAATTTTTTCAAATCAATATATCTCGATTATTATGACAGATAGAATAAAACTGTAAAAGACAAAGATAATTTTATGCAGATTAATAAAATATATTCAGAAAATTCTTATCGCCATTATTTTCCGAAATATGACGAAAACTTACATTTTTTTAAATGGAAACCATAGTTAATCTACATAAAATTATCTACAACTTTGACTTTTACAGTTTTTTTTTCTATCTGTCATAATAATCGAGATATATTGATTTGAAAAAATTGACACTTTTTTCAAAATATCTAGTTACCCTTGACTTTTTTGAAAACTTTGAAAGTAGAATTTTATTCGTCTCGCTAATCTACACTTCTTTCCTTAGTTTCCGAGATACCCATAGAGAAAATCTAAAATAACCCACCGTGTATAACTAAAAGCTTTACATTTTGTTTTGTTCATTATGAGAATTATAGAAGTGTGTAATTACAATTAATTAATGACAACAAAGAATGTTCCAGACATTATACAGGGTGTATCCCGTTAATGTAGAGAAATGGGTGAACCATACATTAAAACTTTATTAAAAGATAAAAGAGATTTCAAGTTAATGAATCTTTCTAGTAGTATTTTTTAATTTTTTTAGGGTAAACCAATAGAAAATATTAGTTTCTATGTTGTGATACTATTGTTTTTTATACTTATTTTCAATCAATGATTGCCATAATAACCAAAATTATGTCTTATATTATGAGAATCAACAATAATCAATTTCAGTCGATTTAAAATTAACATCCATTTGTAAATAAAACTAAAAATACATTTTTGAACTTTGAAGCCTAATTCAGGCTTAACTGTAAACATATAGGTATAGATAAGTTGTGTTAAATCATCATATTTAGATCCCAGGAAGCTATGATTAAGACATTTTCTCATATAAACAGGACACCCTGTTTATCCTACTAAGTCTAAAACAACAAACAGAAATTGTATATACAAAATACATATATCTGCATTCTGCAGAATTCAATTGTTTTTGCATATTGTTATGTTATCAATAAAAAAATGCACCATTCAGGAAATTGATATCAATAATTGTTCATAAGGATTGTGGCGACCGTTACTAAGTGGTAATTCATGATAAACACTTAACTAACGCACTTACTATGTTTTAACCACTAAAAAATTATGTAATATATATACATATATTACAAAAACACACGACTTAAGTTTCTTATATATTACATCATTTTTTTAGTCGTTAAAACAGTAAGTGCATTAGTTAGGTGTTT
Organism: Ontholestes murinus; assembly: GCA_963969525.1. Taxonomy (NCBI): domain Eukaryota; kingdom Metazoa; phylum Arthropoda; class Insecta; order Coleoptera; family Staphylinidae; genus Ontholestes; species Ontholestes murinus. The sequence continues at coordinate 52,075,980 of OZ018391.1, forward strand.
TTCAATAATTGTTCAATTATAAGGACACTTTTTTATAAATCTTAGTCCGAGACTTTCAAAAAATATTGCTCAGTAAATTTATAATTCAATTACTAAAAAGTCAAATCAAAGCGTACTAAATTTTAAAAATAAATAATAACGTTAGTTCACAACTTTTGTTACAATTGCATCAGTAATTTCTAATTCTCTTTGGTTATATATAACATTATTTATTTATAATATTAATATTTATTTATAGAAAATACTTGAATTAATTAAACATGTACAAAAATTTAGACAGCCTAGTTAAAATTGATTAAATTTATAATATTGTGGTTCACTAAAGTTATCCCATATATAAATTAATAAATTATTTGAATAGGCGAAGAAAGAGTTTAATATTAAATTTGTGATTATGCCCCATTCTCATTTGACATTATCTTTGTAAATAATAAATATTAACACTTCAGATAATTAACATGAGATTTCCTATATGGGAGGTTACCTAACTTATTAAATCAGGAAATGTCAAATGAAACACAAAACAGCATTTATTTACATACAAAACTAACTTAAATACAGGTTAAAGGTGATCAAAATATAATTCTTCAACTTTAATACACCAAATGAACTCTCCAGTTCATTTAATCAAATCCATTTTCCAATTTGATGTGAAAACAGTACAAGATATTAAATATTATTAAGAGACAAAAAAGTTTTTAAATGAAATGTTCTTGAAAGTAATATTTTTTACTTTTTATTGGATGCACCAATAAAACATTGTCGTTTTTATTTGGGGGTACTAATGTTTTTTTTATACTTTTTGTCAATCAATAATGGACATAATAACTGAAATGATGTGTTATATTATGATAATCATCAGTAATAAATGTCATTCTAGTCGAATAATGTATTCAATTATTCCAATAGAAATAATATATTTTGCAACATTGAAGACTAATTCCAATCCAGTAATTTCCTTACATTAATGGGTCACCCTCTCTATACATATGTTGGAGGGAAGTAGAACAGTCATACTTGTTGGTATAATATGAAGTTTTACTTCAAAATATATCTTAGTGTTCCTATTCAATTGCTTAATTTTTAATGACAATGATATAACTTTGTAATGATAAAAATAAGTCATGTAACATTTTATAATTGATTATTGCTAAAGAGATTATTTAAACAACAATAATTTCTTATTTTATTAGAATAATACTCCAATAATGTAACATTAATTTTCTAATGGAACATTATAACGGGTGTCCAACAATTATTGCAGTCCCGGGTGGCGTTGGAATGAAAAACTTAGGTCGATTCTTACATGTTGCAAATAAATGAACTGACATTTTTAATGCACAATTAGGTTATGTTTGACAATTAACATGTCAGTTCATTTATTTGGCACATGAAAGAATCGACCTACGTTTTTGATTCCAACGCCACCCGGGACTGCAATAATTGTTGGACACCCGTTACATACCATCAACACAATAAGCTCAATAAAAATGGAACCGAAATGGAATAATTATATAAAATCTGATGGTGACGACCGTTTCTATGTGAGTTCATTTTAATGAAAAAATAAGGCACCTTTTAATGTTCTACACCTCAATTTTGATATAAAAGTGTCTCATTTTTCTATGAGAATAATTGTATAATACCCACTTGGACAGATGAGACCATTTAAGTGGGTTTTGTCATTACATTTTTTAACCCTTAGAATAAATGGCATAAAAAAACTCGTATACATAAACTCAAAAAAAAATAAAGAAAATTAAGTTGTGAACACTTAAATCTTGTTTTAAAATATACACAGCAATATAAAGAAAAAAATAATTATTTATTTCATTTATGTGATTTTGTAAAACACAATTTGAAGAAAAACACATATTAGTTGTTATGTAAAAACAAAAACATATAACATCAAGAATATTTGATGGTAATATTATAATGATTCCTGACAATGAATTAATCCTGTATATGTATACACATTACATTGCAAATTATAAACATAAAGTAATAATTAGCTATTGATGAAATTAATTAATTAGTTTTTTCATGAATATAACGATATAAATGTCTTAGACATTCCAATAAGAATTTATAGTTTAGTATGATGTAGTCAAGAAACGTAGTTTTAAGGTTATTCGAATAAGAACATTACGTCGCATTCACCTGTATCGGCTGAACAGCTATTGTTGAGTTCCTTTCCAATAGTCTGGAACAAATCCATTATTAGTCCGTATTTTGTTCAAAATATGAACAAGTGTGGCTAAATCGGGTACATGTAATAGGCACTTGTAGGCAGAACTAAAGTTCCTTGGGCACATAAACTCATTTTAAACCCACGGTTAAGTTTAATAACAATTTCATTACAATTATATTCGTTTCTTCATAAAACAAACCAAACAACACAAAACGTTTAATGCAAAACTATCAACAGCGTCCATCGTGCGTGTTTTTGTTATTGAGTATCCAAACATGGCGTCTGTAAGGGTAGCCAACTGTAACTTCTGATATTAAATTACAATTACCTATTTCATAAAGGCAAATTCATAGTTACGTATAATAGAAAATACATATAAATACGTTACGTATACCTCGTATTAAAATGAATGAGGAATGCAGTAGAATAACAAACAGACAACTTTCAAACATGCCCAGACATTTTTACGATAGACTTGGTTTTTGTTTAGCTTTAAATGAAAGTTTATTTGAGCATATGCTCAAATAAACCGCTATTTATAAATTACTACTCTGATTTTTTGAGTTTATTTATTGGTATTCATTTTGGTTGTTACAAAATCACGTTTGAATTTAATTCTAAAATTTGTTTACATTATTTTCAAAATAAAATCACTTAAGAAATTATTTCTTTTTTCAATTATTGTTAGTTGAAGACATTTTATTTTTTCACAAGTTAAACTAACGGGTGTCCAACAATTATTGCAGTCCCGGGTGGCGTTGGAATAAAAAAACGTAGGTCGATTCTTACATGTTGCAAATAAATGAACTGACATTTTTAATACACATTTAGGTTATGTTTGACAATTAACATGTCAGTTCATTTATTTGGCACATGTAAGAATCGACCTACGTTTTTAATTCCAACGCCACCCGGGATTGCAATAATTGTTGGACACCCGTTAATTACCACGTCAAAGATGTCAGTTGAAATTGTAACATTTGCGATAATCATGGAAAATGTGATTTTCGTAAAATTTTACTTTTACTTTAATTCTTTATTTTCGTTCCTCAAAAAAGATTTTGAAGTCAAAAAATTGTCTATTTCTGTAGAATTTTTAATTCTAAATAATATTGCTCTCTTATGTTTTCTTCTAAAATAATTAGGGGAGCAGAAAATTGCATAAGTGTGATTTTACACGTTAAATTCCTATTACTGAGAGGATAGATCAACACCCGGTATATGACCAGAAAAAAACATTTCTCTTCTTCTGGAATGATTCTTTAGCTCTCAAGTAAAAAAATTCTGGGCACCCTAGTATATGTACAAATACCGGGTGTTCGCTAAAAAACGACCAACGCGTATATCTACAACGTGTCCACGTAAGTATGCAACATATGGGAAACTTTTTTATTATTAATTTCTCAAAAAATTTTATTCTTTATAAAAGTTGGTGCTTCATTTTAACACGTTGACGCCGGCGTTTTTGTACCCTACAATTATTCATTTAAAATGAGAAAATTTAGCTCGCACGCCTATGGTTGTTATGGTTGCTATGGTGACTGAAGTCCTAGATGCGCGATAATAGTTACTTATTGTCACCATGAAAGTAATCAGTGGCGTACTAAAAGCGTAAAAACTCGTGTACCACCGGTGGTACCCGCCGGCGTTAACGTGTTAAACATACAGGAATTACAAAAGAAATGACATTCGTCGCTATATAAGCAAGATATTAAACAATTTTTATAACTTTTGCACTTTTATCAAGTAGTCTAAGTTTTGACGTATCTGTATAAATTATGGCAGAGCGATTAACTTAACAAGATAGAGCAGAGTTGGTGCTAATATAACGATAGCTATAAAACCAGCAGATAAGTAGCTGAAATTTTTAACTACAGGTACCCCGAAAAGAGAATGAGTTATTCACAAGTTTCATGAATTTTATAACATTTTAAACGGACCGGATAATTTGAATTGCCTTTTGAAAAGAACGTTCTAAACCAGTGAGAAATGTAAATAATTCGAATATCTTGCAAAGCGTGATTGAAAATTTTCAAATATCGGTTAGAAAATGCCTCAGAAGTTTAGGATTGGGAAAGTCAACAGTACATAAACTACTAACGGCGAATAAGTTTAAAGTATTGAAACCAAGATATTTTCAAACTTTGCAAGAATATGATTACGACAATCGTTCTGAATTTTGTGAAATAGAAATTCATAGCACATTTCCTAAGAAGATCCTATTTACGAATATAGCTATATTTATTACAAATGGTGTAGTTTCATAACAAACTGTCGTTGGTGGTCAACAGAAAGCACACCGAATTATCTGCAAAAATCAATATTCTCGAAAAATAAATATTTGGTGTGAATTTTTGAACAGAAATGTTATAGAGCCTTACAGATTTCGGCAGAGTTTAAATTCAGAAAGATATTTAGAGTTTTTAAATATGAAATTGGAAAATGTTTTGACATGTTACCTTTGGCTACAAGAAATTCTCGTTTTAATTTATAGTTTAATGAGAAATTCATTTGAAGACATGCAAGGCCTTCTCGTTCACTCGATCTAAAACCACTTTATTACTTTTTATGGGGATTTGAAATAAAATTAGAAATGGAGCAAGATATTTAAATAATCATCACAATATTCTTGAAAATATAATCAGAGATTCAAACAGAAGAACAAATTTATGTATTGAGTGGAAAGGGTATCACATCGAGTGATTGTTATCTAATTAATAATATCGTTACGGTTGTTAATTGCAAAGAAATTAATATTTTTGTTGAATAAAACCGTATGTCATTTGTTTCGTCTTTTTTGTATGTTTTAGATCAAGCACCAACTTTTATAAAGAATAAAATTTTCTGACAAATTAATAATAAAAAAGTTTCCCATATGTTGCATACTTACGTGGACACGTTGTATATAGGCAATCTCTATTAACTATTCAGAAAAAAAAACTTAAATAACATTTTATAATGCTTTGAAAAATATGTAGATTTTATTGCATGAATGCTATTTGTGTATAATTATATGCACAAAAAATCACTAATAAAAATAAAGTAATCTTACAGATCAATAATCTATTTACACTTTGATAAAGCTGATCAATTTTATAATTTACAATAACAATACAAATAATTATCCAAATTTAATAGACGTGCAATTCATTAGTGAAGGAACAATGTTTACAAGGCAAGGCATCAATGTGGCCTGTCACCTCTAAATGAATACAATAAATTACAAAATAAACGTAAAAATATAAAATATGATTAAATAATTTTAATAAATGTATTTTGGACATGAAAAACAATTGAAGTGTTTTTTTTTAATTTGACGAATTATGTATTCTATTGTAGTGCTTTTAACTTTGTGATATTTAATAGGATATTTAAAGAATTACAACATAATAAAAATTAGCAGATTCAATGTTTCTACTTTTGATGTAAAAATTGAAATTTTGTTGACATTAAACCAAAGTGTTATAATTTTTCTTATCCAAATTATAATTCAAAATTATTTAGACATATTGTAAGTATGATAACAAAATATACACAGCTATATTAACAATTGGTTTGTACATTATGTACAATATGTATATACAATAAAGTCACTATACAAAATTAATGTAAATCACTTATTTTTTAAATGTTTTTAAAAGTCACTTTTGTAATAATTCATTATTATTTTCAAATCATGTTTTTTTACTGTCTTCCCAACTTTGGTGCTGGTACTGCATCCTGGGATTGAGCACACGGAAATTGGACAATGGAAAACTAACCTCCGACCTCCGACTAGAATGGTGTGCATCCAAATATGATTCACTCCTTTAACAAAAAATGTAGATATTAATTTTATTATTCAATAACTTTTTTATTTCATTTTACATCTATTTCTATTGCAAGTCATTCTCAACATTAGTTTGATTAAAATAATAGTTATAAAAACAAAGTGTTATCTTGAGGATTTGGTTTATTACAGGTGATTTACAAGTAAATTTAAATTAAGTACATTTACATTGAACTGAATTATTGAAGGTATATTTTTCGTTATTTAGACACATTCTGCGAATGGTGAATTTACATCTACCCTTATATTATTAAAACGCGGATTCCCTTATAAAAGTACCTATGTACTGATTATAACCAACAGATTGTTATAATCACTACAAACTGAGAATGTAGCTCAAGAAAATGCATATATCAAGTCTGCACTTAATAGAAGCACCTTGGAGAGAACAATGTAAACAATATTTATATATAGCACATCGGTGATAGTATAAATAATGGTAGTGTTATAATAAATTAAGTCTTACCTGTTCCAGTCATGTAACCTGCTAACATTAGAACTATTGTATGAATGGCGACTATTTGTTGAATTGTAGTAATTATAACTATTAACCCTATTACTAGGACTATCACTATAATGTCGGTGCCTGTTATTATCAATTTGCATACTGGAATCAACGTGGTTAAGAAATCTTGAATTATTGTACTGGCTCCTGGTGTTCATGATATGATCTTGTTCATAACGTCGATATCGGCTTTTTGGTTGAGTGCTTCTTCTAGAACTTCCAGAGTTGTTCATATATCCTCTACTGCTGCTTGGTTCATTATGGTATTTGTTTTTATCAAAATCTACTGGATACAGTGTAGATTTACTACTGCGTGATGCTTCGGGTGTGTGTCTCCTTGATACACTAGGTGATCGTGCATAACGTGTGTCAGGCTCAGTTGAAACAAAAGGTCTATTATCGAAAGGTTTCTTTCTAATTTCCTGTTCAAAATTGTTGCTTACTTCCTCTGGATCAATTATATTCGATTTTAATCTTTTACGTGGCCTTTCTACAAAATAAAATATTTCTTAGAAATTCAATAATTTGCAGTATCATAAAAACTGAAATTAATCTACATATATAATTTTTTAAAGAATAATACTTTTAGGTCAGCAACATAATTAAAAGTAATCTAGTAAACAATTTTTAGAGTGACGGGGGCGATCCTTTAAAGTAACAAGTTCATTTACACACACACAAATACACAAATGACACATTGCGGAAGGACCACGTGGACATTAGCCAAAACACTACTACAACTACTAGTACTACTAAATACAAATAATTTATCAAATCTCGTTGATTGTTGAGGCACTAATATTTTGAAAATCCATTATCACTTAATATAATAATAATAGTAAACTATTGATGATTTTCAACTTTTTATTTTACTCACTAAAATTGTTTCGCAACACTGTAGCTTCTTCAGGTGAAGAAATATAATATATAATATAGTAATATATTTCTTCACCTGAAGAAGCTAGAGTGTAGCGAAAAAATTGTAGTGAGTAAAATAAAAAGTTGAAAATCATTAATAGTTTCCTATTATTATTATATTAATTTATCAAATATTCCATATTATTTAAAGCCGAGTCTAGATACCCAAAGGATTGTTGTTGATCATCGGTATTATATATAGCTTGGTTTTATTTCATTTAATTTTATTTTTCGACTAAATGTCATTCTCAAGGAGATATGACATATAGCCTAAATTGAAAAATAAAAACAAGTGAAACAAAACTTATCGTTTTAATCAAGAATTTTATTAATACAACGTTTTATAGTTAGAAACATAATAGAATACAAATACAAAATATATGTATATAAAATACTAATAAAATAGAAATACTTACCATGAGTTGTTTCTGTTTGTGGTAATTCTCTCTTCTTCCCACTTTGTTTTAAACTGACATCTTTTTCAGCTTTCTTTTTTGACTTAGGACCTTCTAAATATGGCATTTTATTTTTTGGTTCGACTGATACTTTATCTAGAATCATATTTTGAGTGTGTTTAATTGGTGACTGTGGCGGAACTTGCTTTCGGGTTTCCGTAAATACTTTAGATAAATTAGAAGTGCATACATTAATGTTACATTTATCCCTAATTTCCTGTTTAAGTTTTTGTATGTTAACTAAGTTAACCTTACCGATTATTTTCTGTGCTGGTTTTGATTTACTTTTCCTCAAACTTTTTGTTGATTCAGTTTCATTAGTTGATAGTTTGTATTTTTCAAAAGGTGTGGTGGATTTTGTTTTATTTAATCCTGAGAAATATGTATTTTCTGTAACTGTTGGATTTATACCTAACGTTTGTAGAGATCTGTTAGGAAATGTATGATGCACTTCAGTTAAGTCACCTTTGTTGAGGAACATTTCTTTTATGGTATCTGGAACGAAAGGTTCCTTTTTTTCCATTATATTTTCTTGTGACCATGTTATATCCTTACTAGAATTTAAACCATCCATCATGTCTCCAAATCCAGTATGTGTACAGATAAACGAATGTTTTTGTTTATTAAAAAATCCATCAGAAGTGGTTTCTGAATCCTTTGGAGACCCTGAACTAAAATTCGGTTGGTTTTCAACAGCCTGAAGTGAATTGTCCATCCACTGATTCATTGCTTCAACACTCATAGGTCCACTAAATTCTTCCCTTATTTGGTTATCATTATCATTTATAAAATCATCTGATAATTGAGGGTTTGGCTGCTGATCACGTGTATAGTAATTAACCCCTTTCTCTTCATGTTCAATTATTTCTTCCTTGCATGTATTTGGAATAAACATAGTTTCATTAGTATTGGGATCAATCAAACATTCATCTTGTATTAAATCATCTTCAGTTAAGAAACCAAGTGTATTATCCTGTTCAGGAAATGGATAATCTGCATCACTGTCACCTGGTGAATTGTCCAAAGGTTCAGTCACAATCGGTTTTAGACCCATATAAACTTGTTCTGATAAACATACGTCAACTAAAAAATATTATATTATAGTATATTGATATGAAATACTTTAAATGAAGCAACTTATATAAAATTATAACTTACCAATTGCTGTTTGAGTGCCAGATAATGCCTTAGTACTTAAACTTCCTTTCTTCTTAACTTTTTCACTTAGTGGAGTTTCGTCATAATCCAATGGTGGAGTATCGGCTTTAGTAACATTTAAACTGCCAGGTGTTGAAATATCATCACTGATTAGCACTTGCTCCTCCAAAAATTCATCTAGTTGTACAGGTTCAATTATTTTTTCAGGTGCTGTGACAAGACCGAGAATTACATGTGAAGATGAATCAAGGCGGTTTAGTTCGTAAGTCTCATCATAGAATTGTGGAATGGTTTCAACTATAACATTGGGTTCTTTTGGTTCTACACACTCTTCCAATTGTTTTTCTTGTTCAGCTTTATTCTTAACATCTTCTTTTACAATATCTGTCACTGGCTTGCATTCTTTTCGTTCTTGTTTTAAAATCTTTGAATTAATTATATCTTCAATGGATTTTGATCTATTTTTTACATTTACACTTTTAGTTGATTTGGGCTTCTGTTTTAAAAATGTTCTCTTATTATCTGAACATAATTTCTTTTCCGCATGTATTTCATGGTTATCTAATTTTGTATTTACAGTTCCCTTCTCAGTTGATTCCAATTTCATTGTTAGATTAACAGGAGTAAAATTAGTTTGATTTATTTTTTGCAAATCTACAAGATCAATATTGTGTTTTGTTTGTCCTTCATTATTGTCTTCTTGAGATATTCCTCCTAAAGAGTTTAAAGAAATTGTGGGAATGATGTCTGGTATTACGTCATTTATAATTTCTTGATCTATTGGAGCAGTAATTTTTGTTTCTGATGATGTACAAATTGGAACATTTTCTATGTTTGTTTGCTTCTGCAACATATTTGGATTAAAGTGATCTGTCTTGACGTTTTCAAAGGCATTTTCTGTAATATTTGTAGATTTACTTTCTGAAACATATACATTAATACCTCCTATAAGCTCTGAAGAAATATTTTCAAAAGTTTTTTGTTCAATTACTTTCAAATCAGTATTATTTGTAATGGTTTCTTGATGTGATATACATTCCATTGTTTCAGTAACGTTTAACTTTTTAATTTCATTTTGCTGCACTTCATTTGTTTCCCAAGGTACATTTTTACTTTCTTGTTCTTTTTCAGAATTTACTTTATCAATATTAGTTAGAAATGTTGTAGACTGGTGGTAGTCAACTCCAATATTTTTGCAATTTTTTGAAGTAACCTTTGGAACCTCTACAGAAGGACATATTATAGATTTTGTGGAAGTAGTTTTTCTAACATTTATTGTATCCTTCTTTTCATGTTTCCTAGTATCATAAGTCATATTGGAATTATCTTCTCTTAGAAGAATTTTAGAATTTTCAAATTCACTTTCTGTAATATTTGCAGCAACATTGTCATTTTTAAAAGAACTTATTGACTTTATAGGAGTTTTTTCCACATTTGTGGTAACTGTGAAATTAACAGAATTATTTTTTGATGCAGACTTTTGTTTTTCAGCCTCTTGGGATTTTACATCTTCCAACAATTCACTGCCATGTGCAAGTTTAGATATCTTTTTACTTTTTTTGCCTTGACCATCTTCATCTTTCTTTCTTTTAAGAGACTGAAAATCATCCATAATTTTTAACTTTACCTCATTTTTTTCTGCCAAAGAATTGATTGACTTTGTAGAATCCTTTTCCAAATGAATGGTAGTCTCGTCTGCAATATTTGTAGATTTTTTTTCGGGTACAGATTTTAATTCTTCAGACTTCTGGGATCCTCCATCTTCCATCAATTCACTGTCGCCAGCAAGCTTAGTTGATTTTTTTAATTCTTTGCTTTGATTGTCTTCACTGATTTTTGATGTACATGATTTAAAATCTTCCACAATATTTAATTTTACCACACTTGGGTTTTCAAGATTTGGCTTTGATGTTGTAATCTTGAAAGGTTTCTTCGCTGATTTTGATTTGTCATTTTGGTCATTAGTCGACAGAGTCTCTTCTGTTTCTTTTTCTATGGGCAACTCTATTGTAAAAGATCCATCTTTTTTAATTTTTTCCTCTTCACATATATTAGTATTTACTGTCTTAGATGTTTTTGATTCATTTGAATTTATATTTTCATTTATATATTTTGGTTTTTTATCTGTTGCTTTTTCCAGCAATACCTTTTCTTTATTTAGATCTTGTATATCAAGCGAAACTTTATTAATTTTTGATTCAACATTAAAGGATGTATTGCTTTCTTCAATTGGTGGTTTTTGTATATTCTTTTCACTCAATTTATTTGAAATATGTGCTGCAGATTCACTGTTTTTATTCTTTGCTGAAGGTTTGTGTTGTTTTTTCTGTTTGGATTTTGTATCAATTATTTCTTTAACCATTTTTTTCTCCTTGTCTACTTGTTTGTCTTTTAAATTTTCAACATTTTCTTTAGTTAATTTATAATTACTTTTCTTATCTGAGCTTTCTTTTGATTTTGGACTAGCCGAACTCCCTTTAACATATTTATCTGGATCAGACTTACTTGTTTTACTACGGTCCCTTTTTCTATCTGACTTTTTTTTATCACCTTCCTTATCTGTTCTAGAAGTATAAGATTTCTCCTTTTCTAATGTATCTGTAGATTTTGATGACCTCGATGACCTGTTCTTTCTTTTATCGTCTTTTGAAAGTTGTGGAATGTCTTCATTTGATTTTGAAGATCTAGATGAACTCCTATTATTTCTATCAGCACTATTTAGTTTTAATAACTTCTCAAATTTTGAACTGTCTACCTTAGTAAGGTCTCCCAATGAAAGTTTATTAATATCTTCCAAAATTACTTTTGGTTGGAAATTTGTAATTTGTTTTTCGATTATATTTTTTTGAATATCTTCACCTTTTTTTAAAAAGTATTCTACTTTAGCTTTGTCAGAGTTTATTTTTATGGTATGGGAAGATGGTTTTGACTTAGTTTTTTCAGGAATACTCGTGTTAATGTGCTTTTCATTGTCATTTTTAGAAACGATTGGTAATGATTTTAACTTATGATCTGACGACTTTGAAGATTTTTTAGTGTTTTTTCTGTCAATTTCAGCAATCTCAGGAGAAATTGATTTCTGGTTGATATCACGTTCGGTTATTGTTTGATTTTTTCCAACGTTTTCAACCTCGTTTAAAAATATTTTCTGGGATTTGATGGAATTATTTTCAAGTACAATAGGTACATTTTGATTTTGTTTTGATCGCGATGACCTTAAAGAGCGTCCAAATGATCGTAACTCTTCTTTTTCTGATGTTTGGCATGTATAATCAACAGTATCTTTTTTTAAATTAGTATGTTCAGTGATATTATTCAGTTTATTAGATTGACTTTCTTTTGTATGTTGATTATCCTTATCAAGTTGCTTTGATTTTGGAAATTTAGATTTTTTTGAGGGCTTTTTGTGTGTATCCTTAATATTTACCAATTCATCCTGAACTTGTTTATCAGTTGAACATGATATAGGAAATGTGTCATTCATTATTGTAATATCGGTTTTTTCAGACGTTTTCAAGGCTTTGGTTGTTTTAATATCCATAGTTATTTTTCTTCCCTTCTTCTTACTTTGATCTTTTTCATTAGGTGTTGTTTGATTTTGTGATTCTGGTGCACATTCTTTTGCAGTTGAGGGTACATCAATTGAAATTGATTTAATTTTAGATTTCTCTGTAGTGGTTTCTTTTTTCGATTGTTCCAGAATACAATTAGTTGCAGAGGATAATACTTCAGTTACATCTATTTCCTTTGCAGAAATTGTAACATTTGGATGGTTCAATATATCTTTATGTTCTATTATTGGTTGCATTCCAGAATGTACCTCAATTGGCATATTAATTAAATCTTCACAATTGTCTTGAGTTGTCGTTTGTTTTTGTGATTGGTCCCTATTTTTATCAATAACAGTTAACATTTCTACATTAATATTATTTTCTAGCATAGAAATATTTGCAGTACTTCTATTTTCAATATTAACATTTTCTTTGAAATTTGCCTGATTTTTATCAAAATTCTCATTTTTTGCATTATCCTCTTGTAATTTATCATTTATTTTAGCAACCAGAGAGACATCTTTTGAATTTTGCTCAGACAATCTGTTATCATCTACCACCTCCTCTTCTTTAGAAACCATTGGTTGTATTGTTGTCATTGGATATGTTTCTGGTGTTTCATACTTTTGAGCATTAATTTCTGATTTATTTAATATTTCCAATAGCTTCTTAGGAGTCTTAATATTGCTTTTGCAAGACGTCAGTCTATCATCTGGATTCTCTACATTAATGTCTTTTTCTAAAATTACTGCCGACTTTATTGTAATATCATCACTTAAATGATATTCCTCAGCATTTATATTTTCTTTAAGGAGGTTGTTAACACTATATGGTAGGGAGCTGATATCTTTTTCTTCAGTAGTAGATATCAGAGATGTGCACTCTACATTGTTATCAATTCTATTTCCTTCTGGAAAAGCTTTCATTTGTGCTTTTGTACGTACATTAACTTTATCATTTGTACCCTCTTTAGACTTCATATTGCCCAACATATTATCATCATTACTGCTGGTTTGATTTTTCTTGTCATCTAGAAGTTTGGAAACATCTTGAAAAACACTTGATTGATTCACAGCTTCAGCAAGGGATGGAACTGGCTCAGGTTGAATATCCATTTCACACATCATCTTAGTTGGTATTACTTCATTCTTTTGAATTTCAGGAGCTTTTTTCTTTGACATTGTACTGAAATCAATTAATGTAGGTTCATCGGGTATAATTAGTTTACCTTCAAAACTATCACTACTGTCATCATTCGAGATTAACACTTTCAAGTTTTTATTGATAATATTAGGTTTCTTTTTGTTTTTACTAGCATTGTTTTTTTCCTTCAATTTCCCAATTGATTTTTTCTTCTTAGTAGGCTTACTTCCTTTAGGTTTTACAGTTTCTATTTTACATATTTCTTTAACATCAGCAGCATTTTGATCAATATTTAGATTTTTTGGAACTGCATTTTTAACTTTCCTACCTCCTACGTTCTTTCCAGTTGAAATACTTTTTTTCTTTAAATCACTTTCCAAAGATTGTAATGGCTTTAAATTTTCATTTTGTTCTACATCAGTAATATTTTTTTCTCCTCTAATATTCTTGCTCTGTGATTTTGAACAGCTTCTAGTCATTGGTTTATGACTTGAAGCTGTCGATTTTATTTTCTTATGATTTTTATTCTTTTTTTTCATTACTGTTTCAGATTCCTTCTGTTTTGTACTACTTAATTTAAAACGGCTTCGGCTTTCTTGTATTTTCTTTTCAGCTGCGTCACATAATACTCTCATGTTACATTGTAGTAATTCCCAAGCAAATTTGTTGTCATCACTTAACAAATGGGAGCTATTTGGATCAGGTACCTTTTCAAGATTGCAAGATTCTTCTTTAATATTTACATCTTTTTTTTCATCAAGTGTGAATACTTCGTTACTAACTTGTTCTTCCTTCATGGTGACATGTTCACTAGTTACACTTATTTCTGTGTCCTCGTAAGGAATATTTTCAACATTTTGTAAACTTACTCCAATGCCTTCGTTCACCATAATGTCTGCTTCTTTTACTTCTAAACTTGGCACATCATTAACTGATGTTTTATGTGCAACATCAGGTGTCATACAATTATTACTCACAACTTCAGTATTTTGTACAGTTATCTCAACATCACCATTTATTAAGTTTTCTGATTCAAAAACTATTCTCTCTGTTGAATTTAGACTTTCATGTGAAAATATTTGTGTACTTTTTTTATTGATATCATCATTTTCAAAAGTAGGTATATCTGTTATTAATAGGTTTTGTTGAGCATGTTCTATTTTTAAATTCTCATAGGGCTTATTCTCAATAATATTCAGGTCAGTTCTATCATTTGAACAATTTATTTTTTTGTCAGAAACTATTGAGGTATCATGAAGATCATTAACAGAATTATTAATTAATGATTCATTAATAAAGTCATCTTTAGCTGCATCCATGTTCCCATCTAATTGATTTTTGGAAGAAACATCATTATCAAAACATTGATGAGTAATAATAGTTTCATTTGATAAAACACATCTTTTTTCTTCTGATACCTCATGAATGTTCTCTCTAATTACATAATTATTGGATGTGAAGGACTTTTCAACTTTCTCGCATAGATTTCTTTTGACTTCTTCATTATTGCATTTTTCTGACAAAACATTTTCTGCTTGAAGTTGTGATTCAAATGTTAAGTTATTATCACATATTTCTTTATTTGTTTTTAATTCCTCTGTAATTACACCTTTAGCTGTTTGTTTTTTATCAACCAATTTGATATCTATTGGTTGTAAATCTGTAATCTCATTAATCTTCAGTTTTAAAGTCTTCCTCTGTGTTTCAGCAACAATCTCTGTTGTCACACATTTTTCATCAAATACCGTCTTACTTCCTGTATTTGTTTCTTGCTCATATAGTTGTTCATTCTGCAGCAAACATTTTGAAGTTTCTTTGGCTTCAAGTTGATTTATTTTATCATAATCAGATTTTTCATATCCTTCGAAGTGAGGCTGTGATTCAGAAGCAGTAACAGAAATTTGTTTATTTATACTCATTTCTTCTGTAATTACACCCATTGATTTACACATATTTTCAGCATATACTATATCTACAGTCTGTATGTGCTCTGCCGATTCCCTTTTTGTCAATGACTTGTCCAGTTCATTTTCAACTAACTCATTCTTTGAGGTTATAACATCTTGGTTTCTTAGTATATTCGTTTCTTCGATATGACCTGCCTGCGGAGTAGTTGCTAATAGATTTATATCTTCAATTATCCGTTCCTGTGTTATTATAACATCAGCAGACACAGGAGCTATTGTTTCTAAATTGGTATCAATTATCTGTTTTCTATTAGAAAGCAAAGGTGTAACAGGATGACTATTTAATATTGATTCATCATTTACTACAATATCATTTATTTTGCTGGTTTTAATTATTAAATTATCCACTTTATCTTCTTTTTCAAATATTTCAGGCTCATCTGTTATTAATGGCGAAGTATTTACATGTGAGAGTTTATTAATTTGTTTCACATCTGCAACTAATTGTGATTCAGAAATATTATGTTTAATTAATGGTTTTTCTTTTTCATCTTGTTGCTTATCATTATGACAAATCTCATCTTTCTTAGATTCTTTATCTAATAATTTACTAATATCCTCACTATGTAACCTGTTTGTTTCAATTTTATTTTCATTGGAAGAACAACTTATACCAGTATTTAATTCATCTTTGCTTTCTAAATATTTACCACCTATTTGCAATTCTGATGTAGTTTTTAATTTATCAAAGTATGTTTCTTCCTTATTTTTAAATTCTTCATTAAATGTGCTCAAGGAATTTTCTACTTCCTCTTCTTCAACAGTAGCTATCGACTTAAGGTTTATACTCTGATTTTCTTTACATTTTAATTTGAAATATTCCTCTTTAGTGTTAATTGTATCTATTTTTGTGTCAGTATTTTCCTGTGCATCCCTTTTTAACTCTGTTGAATTATTAACTAAATCAGAATTATTGCATAATTTTTCTTGAACAGTTGGTTGAGGCAAATCACCACTCTGCAATGCACAATTCTTAATGCAACAATCTTGCTTCATATTTGAGTTGTTATGAGAAGCCGCGTCACTTTTTACTTGCGGCTCTTGGCATTTCTGGCTAATTATATCATCCTCTTGAGATTTTAAAGTATTATTAGTTCCTAGTTTTATTGAGTTATTGGGTGAACCTTCAATTTTCACATATTTATCATCGATTTCTTCATTTGAAATTGTTAACGGAATTTCTGAATCTTTTGAAATTTTTGAATTATCTTTAGAGTTTCCGCTCAGGTATTCTAAAGGGTCAATAATTTCTTCTGAAGGCTGACAATCAGTGCTTATGGGATTGTGTCCTTTTGATTGCTCATTTAGTACATTATTTGATGGATTATTTGGCAATTCTTTTAGTTTTTTCTCATTCATAGAAATTGTTTCCTGATCACATTTAGAAGTGTCAACTAAATTTGAATCTGAATTATGAATTTTACTTTCAGTAAATGGTATAGAAATTTCATTTACAGTTAGATTTTCTACAATTGTTTTATTTTTATTTACCTCAATTAAATTTTCATATTTATTAAAGGCATTTTCTTCATTATCTTTTTGAATAGATATTTTTGGAAATTGTTTGTCTTCCCCATCTTCTACTTCTTTTTGCATGTTTAACTGGTCATTTTCACATTCATTAGACTTGGTTTCTATTACATTTACTGAAGTTTTAGTTACAGAATGCATTGTTGTAACACCAATGCATTTTTCAGGCAGGTTCACATCTAAATTTTCTTTAGCCTTAATACACATTTCTGATATAACAGTTGAACATGTCATAGTCTTAGTTGTATCTTTAATTTCTTTAATTTCTGATGATTGGATTATTTTCTCCCTCTTTTTGACACTTTTTTCCATTTCTATATCAATTTGAGTGTTTAGCAGTATATCATGAATAACTGTATTTTTTAGAAACGTTTCTTTACTAGAACACCCCCCATTTTTTGGAGTAATGGGTATAATGACTGAATCTATTGTTTCACACTCAGTTACCGTAACTTGATCTTTTACTGCTTCAACATCAGAACACTGAATTTGTTTTTCTCTATATTCAGTGGAATCCTTGTTTAAATTAACATCAATATCCGATTTTCCAACTTGTGTTTCTACTGGCGGATCTTGAAATTCTGGAGTTTTCATGATGTTTTCTGTATGTATATTACTCTCGTCTTTTGACACATCCAAAACATGCACTAAAGGTTCTGTTAAAAAGCTGCCATTTTCTGGAATTTCATCTAAACATTTAATGTTATCACATTTAGATTGAATATAGTCATTGTAGAATTGATCAATCTGTTTGTCTATTGGTTGTTGAATTTTGGCATTCTCTTTGGGAACACAGTTCTTCTCTTTTGTTGTTATTGCACTTCTAATGTAAACTGCATCTGGATTTATTTCTTCAATAGAATCCTTTACTTCTTCCATTTCTGAATCAGAATTTCTTATTTGTAATTCTACTTGATTTACTGTTAATTTACCACTGTCCATAATTGGAATTGCACTATGATCCAGTTTTTCAACTTCTGATTCCCTTTCATTCTCTACATGTTTAATAAAATCATTGGGTACTACAGTGTCGTTAAATTGTCCCATTTGTTTATCTGCTGAATGCATTTGAGTTTCTATATTTTTCATAACAGTGTCACATGTAGATACAAACTTCTTTGGAGTAGTGTAGGCTACTGTTAATGAACTCCTAACCTCCATGACTGGATCCAATTGTGGATCTTTAACTGCATCATTTTCCAAAGACATTTCCTCACAATTAATACTACCAGTTATCACTTTGTGTGATATATTTTTTGAAGTAACTATTAATGAACTATGAACAGGAACTAAATCTTGAATTGCCTTAATTTCTGAAGAGCAAACATTTTCCTCTCCGTGTTCAATACAATCCAGTATTGGCTCCATTTCAATAGAGGATGTTTTATTTACTGAAGAAACCTCAAGATTTTCAATTGTTTTTGTTGGCTTATTATTATCATCACCGATAGGTAAAATATGTACTGAATCTTCCATAACTCGAACACCATCTGGATCTTTTAGTACTTCATCTTCTGACTGAATTATCTCTCTATGTTCAATACAATCATGGGCTCTATTTATTTCAATATTAGATTGTCCAGTTTTGTCACCTACTGATTGAATATCTAATTCACCTGTATTTGGCACAATAGTTTTTGTATGGAGATTATTCGTAGCCTTTGACATTGAATTTAGTACATCAGATTCTGAGTGAATTATTTCTCCATGTTCAATACAATCATTGGTTATATTTATATTAATGTTAGATTGTCTAGTTTTGTCATCTAGTAATTGAACATCTAATACACCTGTATTCATTGTAGATTCTGTATTGACTCTATTTATAGTCTTTGAGTTTAATACTTCAGTGTCTAAGTGAATTACCTCTCCATGTTCAATACTTTCATTGGTTACATTTATTTCAATGTTTGATTGTTCAATTTTATCATCTACCGATTGAATATCTAGAACATTCTTCACAATAGTTTTTGAATAGATATTCATAGTCTTTGAAATTGATTCTTCAACTCCTGAAGACTGCATTTTCTTTATTTGGATATCTATTAACTGATCTTTTGTATTTTTCGTGCTTATTTCTGTAGAGATATCATTTTCATCATTAATAATTGTTTGAGTTGATGAAACTTCTGCAAGTGGGAAACTGTCAGGGATCACTGTAGGGGGTTCCGATGTTTCTGATTCCAAATTTGTTGATGTATGTTTCACTTCAGATGAATTTAGGTTCAGTATCTTGTTTTTCCCCTGATCTGCAGATGATTCTACAGTTAATTCTTGCAATTCTTTCAAAAAATCATCGTTTTGGTCTATCCCAAAATATTTTAATTTGCTTGAAATTAGGGAATCTTTACAAACATTTGAATTATTACTTTTTTCGTCAATAGTATTTTTTGTGGGTATTAATTTGGTGACAGATTGATCGCCAGTTATGTGAGGTGTTGTTAAAACTTGATCTTTATTTGTTTGGCCAAATGATTTATTATTTGATTTAGGGGACACCGCATTAGATAAGGGATAGTTGTTATGTGGTGGTAATTCGTATTCATCATCGATGTATATAGGTATTGGTGACTTCTTTATATCAGGGGAATTTACAGATCTTGAAAATTTCGTTCTTAATTTTCTCCGAACCCTATTCTTCGTTCTATCGCTTCTCATTGGAGATATTAATTTATCACAGTAAATCACTTCAACATCACTATCTACCGGTTCGTCAATTTTGTTGGGCACATCGTCATCATCATCCTCAATCGTGATGATATTACAACACAATCTTGAGTTATATTGAGTTCCACTGGAGTTATCACATTTTTGTATGGAGCCGCCACTGCTTTGATTATTATTACCTCTTGTTCCGCCCTGTTTAGATGAACCATCACAAACTGGTGAGTCACAATTAAATTCCCTTGTAGAGTCACAATCTGACGTGTCCTTCTCATCTTTAATTATTATCACATCATCATCATCTTCTTCATCTTTATTTTCTTCAAGAGGGAATTTTAATCGAGTAGTACTGCTTAGCTTTTCCAGTTTTCTTCTATTTTTTCTGTGCATGGAGTTTAATAAGTCATTAGATTCCTGTAATCATAAAGATAATGGTTATTTATGCATAAAGTTTTCACTTCAAGCATTTATTAAATGAACAGAAAAGAAAGAAAGAAACCTTTATTTGGCATTATTACATATACAAACTCTACTAAACTATATTCTAATAATAAACAAACAAAAAATATAATCCTTCCATATCTTTCACTCCACTCTTCTCCTACCCCTCTCCCACCCTATTTTCCTAAGCACATTTACATGAATATATAGATGAACATCTATTGATATTTATTATTTATATCATTAAATTTTTTTTAACTTAACAGGAAAGATGTAGCCAAAGAAGACGTAAAACAATTTACACATTTTATTTGTTGACAATAATATACTTACACTGAGTAGTGTGTGAGCAAAAAATATTCTAAGAATGAAAAAATAAAATACCCATTTGGATCATTATCAATTTAAATATTGCATATTAAGAAAGTAAATGTAATACGAAGTAGAAGCCGCAAAAAATAAATAATAGAAAGTAAATTGTTTGTTACTAAATAATAAAACTTATGTTATTAATTTTGATGATATTGGCTGAATAATATGAAAACAAAAGATGTACATTAATCATATAAAAAATTGGTTGATTGAGTTACGTGAAGATCAAATTAATTTGACGAATAAAGCACTAATAACCTCACGTCACAAAGTGACTATTATCAATGGATTAGCACTAGTGCTAATTATAATAAAATTGTGAAGAAATGTTATTAGTGCATTATTCGTCAAATCATATAACAAATAATAGTTCACAAAAAACTACAGTTAAAATGATAGCTTCACAGTGGAAATAACTATACACAAATAAAAATATCTTATACCTTAAATTTATTTTTTGATCTAATTTTTAAATATTTGATAGGTACTTGACTTGTCAAAAAGCTGAGCATCCTACCACATCTAGTTTTCTTGTTGTAAAATCATTAGCCAAATCTATAAAACATTGAAATAAGTCAATAAAACTATCTACTGAGGACCTATAAGCAGATACTCTAGGAAATACTAGCAAGTCATATAGACAGAAACCCAAACTGAAAGAAAACAGCTCTCTTTTATCTTTTAATCACAAGGCATACAATTTTGTCTGCTTGGCTAAGCTTCCATTTATTAAAACTTAATTAATTCACATATGGATTAGTCCGTCCATTTTGGCTTTTCCAGAAAATCTAGAAATGTATAAGGAATATATTTCCTAATTTCAGAATTTAGTAGCCTTGGTAGTGTTTGGGTAGTCATTTTATTTGTGTATATGTGTGTGTGTAAATGGGTTTCAGGTTTTATTTACCTAATTAACTCATGATTACACAGAAATATAAGAGTTTTATTATTATTTTATTCTAGTTTATTATTATTGGAAGAAATGGAAAGATCTATTACAAAGCTTATAAGAGAAATAATCTCGACACCCATAAGGGTATAAGAGATATAAAAAGATTATATATTATTATTTGTATTTTTTATATTATAAATGTTTACGAACCATAAAGTATTATTTTACAATCATTACAATAATTTTTGCACACAATTATTTTTATTAAGCACATTAATTCCAGCAAATATCACCTTACATTATGAAGGAAACTAAATATAATTAAAAATAACTTACTTCTTGATCTGAGATGTCAGAATCTTCATCATCTGTAGCAAAATCATCCATTTCCAAGAAATACTTCAAGTGATCATTGGACCATATATTTCCAACATATATGAGATCATCATCCTCAGAATATACATCATTTAATTGTTTTTGAATAACAGTTCCTTTTAAAACCAACCTAAAAAATGATTTTAATTTTAAAATTAAAATAAATTGTTTAATATTATCAAATTGTGAGTTATACACAATTTTGATAATACCATGACAGTAATAAAATAAACAAATATTAGCTCATACTATTAGAATTACTACATGAATAATTTTTAGTGTTTATTTTATCTAACCAAAACCTTTAACCAAAAAAATTATTATAAAAGAAGAACTTAAAAAAAAAACCTCAGACCCTTTAAGTTGTTATGAAAAATATATTTACTAAATCCTAAACCAAACTAAACTCGTCTCATATCAAAATGCTTAAACTAACAAATAATTTACACCTAATGTAGAAAATAAATATATTTCAAATTGGTTATTCTTAAAACATCGAGTTACTGGTATATAAATATTGCTTTTATTAGTAGTTGATTTGTACTGACTTTGTCAGAAATCTAGACGTAATCAAAGTTATTTATAGCTTTTATAACATTTGTACTGCTATATATTATATTTTTTAATAAAGTGATAAAAATTAAATATACGATAGTATATAATTACCCTGTCAATGTATCCATGTACCATTTGGGAAATTTATAAGTCTGATATGCTGACACTATAATGTATACAATGAAGACCTTGCTTCTAATTTCTGAATCAACATCAAAATAATTTGATAGTATATTTTCCAGCATGGAAGTAACAAATTCGGCTTCACAGTTACTGGGATCGGCGTTTGGTTGTAGGCCCTCAAATTCTAAAGCGACATACTGGCATAACAGATGAAACATCCACTTTGTTCTAGGATACCTTTCTTTTTTCTGTAAATAGCAAAGTAAAAATTAAGTCCTTGGCTGAAAATAAACTGCAATTTTGAATATAGCTAGATAAGTAAACATTAAATAAACAAATAATTTTATGCAAGAATAACTTCTAATAACAAGTTTTAAAATCAATAACACGTATGTATTAAAGCTTATTTAATAATAGTGAGGATATTTTATGCACCTTATACTAGTATTTTTCAAAAATATACCTACCAGAAGAACACTATTGTTGTATAAACGTAGCACAGCCAACTTCATACGTGCTCCTCTGATAAAAGCTGGGCTTCTCCTCTCAGATTTGGATGCCTTTTTGAAAGCCCTAGAAAAACACACCGGCTCTAAATTTATACTTAAATATGTATTTAAAATTTGAAAGTGATGACTTTTTCAATCTAGACTGGAACATGTTGCTCCTAGTGAACTATCTAAATTAAATTAATAACATGCATGATCATATTAAAATACATAAAGTTATCATTTTATGCTTCTCTCTTCATAATATCTTCATTCTTCTGGACATCTTCAAATATAGCTCTTCTTTTGTTTAAGTTTAACTTCAATAAAAGCTTTAATTATAAAAAAATCTACATCTGTTTCTGAAGGATATAAAAGGATGATTATATTACTTTGACAGCAAATAAAAATTGAAAACAAAAAAGATTTAATGCTCCATGGATGTTGATATCTTCTTTCTTCGTGAGTCCTTCTTGAGAATGTTATCTCCCTTCTTCTTAGTGGCTAGTTATGGGATAATTCTGTATTCTTTTAATCATTAAAGAGAAATTCATTTAAATCATGTTTGTGAGATAAATACCTAAACAATTCTTTTGCTTTCCTTCTAGTCACTGTTCTTGTATACTTCTTGGTGCAGATAATGTCTAAATTCCATAATTCTGTATCTGAAACAAAGTCATATATGTATATGAAAACAAGTATTTCAAAACAACAAGTTCTGTATATTTCCAGAAGATTTTATAATAATTATTATTAAACCTGCTAGAATATTATTAGTCTAGTCTAAGATTCGTGTCCTGTACCTTTCGCCATTGGGATGCAATTACTAACACTTTATAATAATTATACAGGAAATAATGGTAACACTTCAACAAAATATTTTTCTTTTATTCGCTATATGTATACATTTCGAGTGCAAAGCACTCATTATCAATAGCTTACTAGTAATATATACATATAGCGAATAAAAAAAAAATATTTTGTGAAAGAAAGTGTTACCATTATTTCCTGTGTAATTATCAAATCTATCTTCACGTAACACTAAAAAACACCTTTCTACTTTATAATAAAATTAAAAGTATAAGGAAAATAGTATGACATAACCTTTGTTAATTAAAATCATTATTTTTTATCTAATATTTTTCAAATTTTTCAATGATATGCAGATATTAAATATAAATATTTATTCTAATATTTATAATTAAATTCACTGTTATCATTAAAAATCATATTATATAAACGCCTATATTTATATTTAAATATCAATCTTCATATCAACTGTCTGATTGTAAAACATTAGTTAATATTTACTAAATAAGTAATTTTGATGAAAATTGTTAATTTAAATAGATAAAATGTTTTAAATACCACATACCTCTCTGCTCAATTTTTGAAAGTTGGTCATGAAGTGCACTTTGGTTGCTCTCGGGACTCATTTTGCCTGTAATAATTGGAAATTAATTATAACCTTTCATATTCTACATATGAAGTGTGAACAATACTTTAGCAAATGTGTATGAAAAATTGTGGATATAAAGTTAGTAATATAGAATTTACAGTTTTACAGAAGCTATAATCAACTGCTTAATGATATCAGGGATGTATTCTGGATTAAAGTGCAATATTTGTTATTGTAAGAAGCTTCTACTTTGTTATACATGTTTGAATAATTAATAAAACACTAACTTTGTTTGTATAACACTGTATTTTTTACTATGTTTCGATAATGGCAAGTGGAGTTGCCGAAACTAGTCAACATAATAAAAAATACAGTGTTATAAGTGTTAAAGTGTTTTATTATTTATTAAAGTGCAATAGTTTAAATGATGATTATTGTTTATCAAACGTGGATAAGCAGTAGCACCTTCAGAAATTATAAAACATCTATACCTTAAAACAATTAAGAGTACTGTAACCAGCACACATCTAAATCATGACCCATTCTTAAGTATTAATGACAACTGGAAATTTGATACTATTAAGAATTAGTACACCAAAGTTAGTACTCATAAAAACAAGAACATAAAACAATAAAGTATTATAAAGTATTTATAGGCTTCTCCTAGTTATTTCTTTTCTCATATTATATAATCTCAAGCCTGTGTTAGATGTTACTATTTTTTCAGCCATTGATATGATTTGTAAGTTGAAATAAATGAATTATTCAAGCTTCCAAAAATTACAGACTATTAGTACAGGAGAATAATCTACAGAGATGAAATGTCACATAACTGAAATAAACAACGTTTGCCCTTACTACATTTCAATGACAATCACAATGAATCACCAACTATGCAACTAGAAGATAAGAAACAATCTGACTTCACTTATTACTTAACTGACAAATATAAAGAATTTTACGCTCCGCAGGAGTGGTATATATATATTGACAAGAAAATTATAATATATAAGTAATATAACTGCTCATGCCCATGGTTTATACTTTGAAGGAATACTTGAATTATACCCACATTTATAAATCACCTTTGAAGTTAGGTGGAGGATATTTATTATACTTTATTCTAAATTGCCTTCACTTCTCCTGCTTTCATTCATCATCATTAAAGCAATAAATCTTGAATAAACAACAGAGGTTTGGAATAATTGTTCAAATTATGCTACTAGGAAGGATACATATATGATTTTATATTTGCTTGAACACAATAGTGTTCCTCAAGGGCCAAATATATATTCTGATCACCCAAGTACTCTAATTTTGGAATAATACTGAAACCAAAATATTATTGATCGATGGAAGATAACGCACCTGGAAATATGCAATAATTGTAACCATTCTACATTTTAACCATTGCCAACAATTATTTAATTAATATCCAGTCAATAAAAAGCAAAAACACGCTGGTGGTGGAGCATTCGGTTACGGCCCCGAACTGATGTGCAACAACATTGATTCGGGTCAGTAGTTGGATGAGTGACCGGTACCATTCACCATTGGGATACAATTAATGGTGCTTTAGAGTGACGGGGACAATTATTTAAAGTAACAAGCTCATTTACACACACACAAATCACACGGCGGAAGGACCACGTGGTCAAAAGCCAAACACTACTACTACTACTACTAAAAAGCAAAAGTGTAAAAATTATAAACAATTATTACTACAACTGTTCAATAAGAGTAAAAATATAGTATTATTCAGTCAAATATTCATGAAATGAATTCATAATACTATAATTATCAATACACAGTACGTTTGAAAACTGTGATTTAATAAAGGTTTATTAGTAAATACAGCCAAATATGTCTCATGGAATTTCAGATTTAATATAAATAATGATTAAAATATTTTATTTTGGCAGAGTAAGTAAAATTTAATTATTCTAAAAATAGCTAAATAATGCACATGTATTATTTTAATGAAACAACGCATAATAAAAACAATAAGTATATCACATAAGACTAAATCAGTCTGATAAGAATTATTAGACAATAAGTGAAGACAAGTTGTCAAGGTAATTTATGTCTATGTTTAAAGGTTAATACTAAATAAAATAAAAAATCACCTGCAGAATCGGCATAAATACTCTTAAATTCCATTTTAATGGTTTTATATTAAGCTAAGCTATCCGTATATTGTTTTGTTTAAAAGGTGCCTCTATAGGTACATGTAACAGGCACTTGGAGACGGCACTAAAATTCCAGTCGCACATACGAACAGATCCTTACACCATATTGAAATTGATTCACACTTATATAGTCACTACACCACTTCATTTTGTCTATCCAACAATGAAATACTTTTTTATTCTGAATCTGGGCGAGAACAATTTGCCAACATGTTTTTGTTGTCGACTGTCCAAATATGTCCGATTCCAGTGCAGCCAACCTATTTTTTTCTGGATACTGTCGTAGAATAACAAAGGCCAATTCATAGCATATGTATAAACTTGCCTACTTAGGTACGATCAAACATATATTTTTACTTTCCCTATATACGAAGTAACGGGTGTCCAACAATTATTGCAGTCCCGGGTGGCGTTGGAATAAAAAACGTAGGTCGATTCTTACATGTTACAAATAAATGAACTGACATTTTTAATGCACATTTAGGTTATGTTTGACAATTAACATGTCAGTTCATTTATTTGGCATATGAAAGAATTGACCTACGTTTTTGATTCACACGCCACCCGGGACAGCAATAATTGTTGGACACCCGTTATAACAAAATAATTGCTGACGGCGATAGCAGTTGTTATAACAAAATTTTAGATTGCCATCCTTACAAACTTACAAAAAATGTTATTGTAAAGAAAATTGAATGACGCAACCATTTGTTACGAAATTACTCAAAAAAATTCGCAAACTCGTAAAATACGCAAAAATGCTGGACCTCTTATCCTACGGCAAGAAATACAGGTAAATTCATATTTAGATTGATTTTTTTACACAACTCACTATTGGAATATTGTAAACACTTACAATAGTGTAGTTTAATTAAAGAAAAGTTCGTTTTTATTATCTAAAAATAATCAGATCAGACTTTATAACCGATTTTTATATTTTAATTGCGTTCGATTTGTTATATAGCTTACTTATTCTATTATTATTTTTGTCATTTGTTGCTGTATAAAAATAAGCGTTGTATTGAATACATACTTTAACCCATTTTTTGAGAGATCTAGACTTTTCATTGTTGAATTATTATATCAGTTACTACTACTAAACATCTTTATTCACAGAAAAATAAAATCTAATACATGTAATGGATAAAATAAAATAAATTCTGATATAGTTGTTCTTCTGCTCCATGGCTATCGACCGGTGGTTTTTCAGCCCTATATCAGTTATTTAATTAGTTTCCACAAAAGGGCGTATGTAGCTAGGATAGTATTTGAGTTTTTTCCAATAATTACAATAATATTGAAACATTGCTTTAAACGATGTAAAACTTTTTTTATATAAATTAATAATGGTAGAAACGCCATATATTGTTTTCCCAAGGAACTAGAAGTAAAAAAAAAATGTTTTAGAAAAATCAACTTAGATTGAGATGGGCAGTAACAAAGGCAATAACATATAGAAAAAAACTAAACATACCAGTCCAAGAAAAAGTTGAACTTTTATTAAGGGACTTAGAAAATTCAATAAGCCATGTTTTTGGGGAACATAAATACTGCAAAAATATTAAATATTTTTCTAACAAAGAGTTTTCAGCAAATAGCTTAATGAAAGATTTAAGAATGACAGGTACTTTTATTGCATATTTTATGATGTTATGATATAATATTTATTTATTTGTTTTTAGATCTTCATCACAAATTGGTCAATTTTAACGCCCTCTTAAAAAAACATTCGTCGAGCTTACTGTATGATGTTGATAACAATTGTGTGGAACAATTTAATTCACTCATTGCAAAATTTATAGGAGGGAAGAGGATAAATTTTTGCAAGAGACGTTCATATCAGGCACGGTGCGGAGCAGCTATAATTTGCCATAAATCTGGGCGGCCAGTGTATTCAGCCAGGAAACATTTGGCAGGTGGAAGAAGTCCTGAAAAATATGGCAAAGTAATAGAGTTGAGAAATTTAAAATGGCACGAGACTGAGACTGAGGCCGAAAACCTAAAACCTAAACCACTTCAGAAGTTAAGGGATGGAAAAGGGTAACTGCGTAACGAAAAAATTACACTACGGGAAATGGAAAAACGTATTGGACAGCCAATAGAACCATGCGGGTTGTTTATTGATGCAGTACTGCCTTTCTCAGCAGCTACGCCGGATGGGCTAATAGGAGAGCAAGGCATAATAGCAATAAAATGCCCTTGGGCTGCAAGAGATGTAACACCAGAGGAAGGTATCCTGTTAAAAAAATACTATTTTGGGTGGAACAATGAAGACGATAATTTTTGGTAGTCTGAAATGGAAAATAAATTGAATTTGTTTTTCATGGATTGTCTGTTACCAGAAATAATTGTCTCTAGGAAAGACAGAAGCATGCCAATAAAGGATCCACATTATATAGAAGAAGCAATTGCTAAGAGAAAATGAACAATTATTTTATTATATTTATTATTTATAAAAAGTTGTAACTATGAATTATATAATTATAATAAATATATAAAAACACATTTTTAGCCATTATTGCCTATTACAGTAGCGAACTAGGTGAATTTCTTATTTAATTAATTATGATTATTTTTATTAATTATCAAACCAAATTTTGTTTTCCAGAGAGTAGCCAATGCATTGAAAATTGTTATCAATACAGTCTAAAACATCAATATTGAAAAATATCGTAATATGAAACAAGTAATAATTAAAATTCTAGCTCAATAACACATAACACTTTCAATAAGAAAATACAATAAAGAACATATGCACATTGGCACTACAGCATTGAGTAGTTTACTGTTGAATTTGAGACAGTAATCGTAGAACACTTATGAGAACATGGCATTGCATAATTAAGACCTCATTTTCTTCGTAAATATCAAGGAAATATTTCACCTGATATGAAGATGAAGTGCAGATGGCTTTGTGTAACATGCAAATTTATTATTTGCATCTAAAACTAAACTGCTCGTTTACAATGAAGAAATGAACACTGAAGTAAAAAATTAATTATAAATTTTCAAAAACCATCTTTAATTATAATGGATAATGCACCATATCAAGGCGTTCAATTGAAACCACCGACAGCAACATGAATTAACGTAGATATTTGTAATTGGTTAGAATAATATCAATTTTTATGCATTTATGTCGAAAAAAGAGTTATTACATTTAACAAAGCTGCATAAGCTACCAAAGAAATATATTTAATATAGCTTTGGTGATGATGGAGTTGTAAGCATGTGACAAATATTAAATCAGTACCACTCTCAATTATGTGAAAATTGTATCCGACACATAGATAATATAATCAAAAATGATGATGTAACCATCATAGTACTTTCGCTACATTTTTTTCGAAAACCACGGCTATCTTTAATAATTTGCTCACTTTTGAATTCTCTACTTGTTATTATGTTATCACTTGTTATATAATTTTAATGTAACTCTTATGGTTTTTTTCTCTAAAAACAAGAACTTTATGAAAAATATGTACTACTAAAATTTCTTTAAATTCTTGTTCCCCTTATCTTTTGTTTCAAAAGTTTTTTTTTTATTTTTCATACTGGAAAAAACGCCTCGAGTAAGCATCCACTTCCAGTATATAAATCTTTACCATAAGCTTTTCAGTTTCTGTTTTTAAGGATACAACCTTAAGTTTAAAGTTTCATTTTTAAAGGATTAATTGCTTCTAGATACAGCGCCACCGACAGACATACACACAGACACATAAACTTTTTTTCCAGAAATTAGTGGATTCGTCTCAAAATGGATATTACCACTAGAAAAGTTCAAAATAATTTCCTGAAAACAATACTTTCCCTATATAGAGAAAGCAAAAATGGTACGATAGGGAAATCTTTTTTGAAGTTCAACCGTTAATTATGTGTAATGTCGATAATAATTCAAGCTATAATTCTAGTGATTTAAAATAAATATTTTAAATACTATGTTACTTTTGTTATAAATAAATATAAATTTTTATTTAATCTCTGGCAGGTTGTTAAATTTTGTAGTTACTGCATTACACATCCATTAATTAAACAGTAAGATTAATTAATTACTATTATTTCATATTTAAAACTCATAGAATTATCTCTATAGTTAAATTCAATAGTTAAGTGGAATATAAATATAACTTAATTTCACTAAAGGGTCTTGATTTATGTGAATAATGACGTCAGCCCAAAGATCCAACAGTCAGAGCATATATACGCTTAGCCCTGCCGATTGTTTTACAATGAAATACACAAACAACTACCTATTAGTGTACTGTGAATGAAATATATTTACGTTTCGCGAGTACGTAAGAGTGGGGCGCTGAATATGGTCCTGATATCGCATTAAAAGATGACAGCGATACAAAATAGATAAAGAAAGAAGGTCGTACGAGCCGTCCTACTACGGTCACCCCCCTTACCGTTGCCCTTCAGGTCTAACTCTGGCGCGAGGCACTTACCGCCTTAAGTAGGAATTGATTTCTAAATCTAAAGGATGTGTTTGTGCTTATGGTGCACGTTTCTATTTTTATTATTGTTCATATTTTTATTGTATTATTCTTTAAATGCAGTTTCGAATATTTTAATTTTATTACGTCCTTAAACTTACTTTTCACTTATTTACATTTTCTAATCCCATCTTTTGTGTAAACATTTTATCTTAATACCTTCCTCAAAATCTCATTACCTAAAGGTTATTACCTACTTTAAATTTTATTATAGATTTAACAAACATTTCAGCAAACCTTTGCATTGTTACACAAAAGGTGCGGATTATGGGATTTTTTGCCAATTAGCCATCTGCGGCGATTTCTCTAGAAGGTCCATTTACCTGATAATAAGTGTCTTGATGCGCAAGACGCCCCCACCATTTTTGTACATTTGTAAATATTTTTTTCATTTTTAGTTGTAAGTTTCAATTCACGCTTCATCGTGCAAGCATCTATTTTGTAAATTGTTAAAGTGTATTAATAGACGCGTTAAACGCAACGTAGTTGTTTTAATTAATACAAACCCGAAACCGGACGAGTCCTTTGAACCAGGAGGAACCTCGCCCCAACAGGATGATATGGAAAGATTTGGGTTATGGTTAGATTCACGTGATAATTCAGATTTAATAAACCTGAAAGATTTATGCAACAAGAAAATGCCCTTTCATATTTCTATATAAGATCGTTGACCTAATATTGTGTTATTATCTTCATAACTTAGATTTATTGACGTTGATTGAAATATTTCAGAATTAGCAAATCGAAAGGGTGTTGTGTTCCACCATGAAAACGCAGGACTGCAAACAAGATTAGTGTTGGATGTGATTTGATTGACCATCCACCATAGTATTTGTTTCCATCTTTGCATAACAATTCAATTTAGAAAATGGTGCCAAACAGCACTTGCTTAATTTTTTGATGAGGAAGTCCAGAAGTTTTTTGAGCGGGGCATCACAATGTTAGCCAAAAAAATGGTGATGTGGCCGTCATAGTACAGGGTGCGGCAAAACAAACAGTGCAGTTTGGAACGTCCAGTACATCCCGTGTGGTGGGGGTACCTCCCTGGGAGGGATCTCATTGTGTCAGGGGGCTTGTGCTGTTTTTAGTCGTTACCATGGTTTGGTCTGGAGAACGCTTTAAAGAAATGTTGAACCGGATCCATGCGAGGTCAACTTTTTTCAGTAGTGACGAGGTCCACTTCCATTTTTGTGGAGGGGTGAATAAACAAAATTTTCGATATTGGACTGTAAATAACCCAAGGCAACTTTACGAGAGACCACTTCACTCCCCAAAAGTCACCGTGTGGTGTGCGATTTCCAAATTTGGGGTGATTGGGTCTTATTTTTTTAAAGAGATGTTGGAATTTTTTTTTACCTTGTTTGGAAGAGCTGATGGGGGAAGCAGATCTGGGAGACATATGGTTTCAGCAGGACGGAGCTACGGCCCATACTGCTCGAGTTTCAATGACGAATCTGCGACAGGTGTTCCCTGGGCGCCTTGTTTCTCTGAGAGGTGATGTGGAGTGGCCCGCACGCTCCCCTGATCTGAGCATTTGCGACTTCTTCCTGTGGGGCTACCTGAATAAAAAGGTTTTTAGGCATCGACCTTGCACCTTGGAAGAACTCAGGGATCGAATTCGGGAGGAAATCGCGGCTACACCCATCGAGATGTGCCAAAATGCGGCCGAAAATTTCAGAAATCGCCTTCATCAATATATCGTTGCTGGGGGTCATCATCTTTCTGGTGTCATCTTCAGGACTTAATGCATAAAACGGCATGATGTACTCATTGAAATAAAATAAACCCCATTTCTTTAAATTGCGCCGTTTTCTTTTAATAGCCCTTCAAAACTGCACTGTCTGTTTTGCCGCACCCTGTACTTTCCCTATATTTTACTCAAAAACTATGAGGATTACGCAAAAAAAGTTATTCTTAATAATTTGTTCACTTTTCAATTCTCTACAATTAATTGTAATACAAGTTTCATGTAGTTTATTAGTAATTAGCAAAAAATGTCAAAATTTTCAATTTTTATTTTTTTTCTCGAAAGTTAAGAATTTTATGAAAAATATGTTTTAATAAAATTTGTTCAGTTTCTTATTCCCTTCAACTTTTGTTTGAAATGTTTTTTAACATTATTTAGAAATATCGGAAAAAAATCAAAAACGACCTCGAGTAAACATCAACTTCAGTTCCAGTTTTTGAGGATAAAACCTTAAGTTTAAAGTTTCATCTCAATCGGATCATTCGTTTTTGAGATACAGCGCCCACCGACAGACACACAGCACACAGACACAATACTTATATATATAGGGAAAGTAAAAAGGTCATCGAAAAGAATGGTCAATATATAACTGAGTAAAATTATTTTTTTCTTTGATAGCAAAAAATCTAAATGACTTGACCCAATATACAGGGTGAGTTTTTTTCGATGTTCTCTATGGGGATCTCGGAAACTATAAGAGATAGAGAAACGGTTAAATGGGGAAAGAAGTGTAGATTTACGAGATGAATAAAATTCCACTTTCAAAGTTTTCAAAAAAGTCAAGGGTAACTAGATATTTTGAAAAAAGTAAAAAGTGTCAATTTTTTCAAATCAATATATCTCGGTTATTATAACAGAAAAAACTGTAAAGGACAAAGTTCTAGATAATTTGATGTAGATTAATAAAAAATAATCAGAAAATTTTTATCGCCATTATTTTCCGAGATATGACGCAAACTTACATTGTTTTTAATGGAAACCATAGTTGGCTGTGACCTCATTCAAAAGGTAATTTTTTTCTCTTTAATCCAATATGGCATACGACATAGGTATTTCTAAAAATGAGTGAGTTATAGTCATTTTAAATTTTATTATAAATAAAAAATGGGTAGCCATGAAAAAGGTGAAAGTAAAACTATTGCAGTTGTTTATAATATTAGCAATATTGTAATGATTAGTTTTACAGAGATAAACCAAAATGAAACAACAGCATAAAGTAATTCTGTAATTATCAATATATCAACCGAAGAGAAATTTTAATATTAAAAAAATATGGTCAAAGAGTCCACTATTAATACTATTATGACATAAATTATATCTTTTCATGTAAATTGAATTAAATGTTTCAATAACAACTAGTTTATGATCCTCCACGGATTGATATGATTTTTCATATACTTTGTTTTTTTACATAACCCCACAGAAAAATTCTAAAACGCGCAGATCGGGAGATCTAGGTGGCCCTGGGATTGGTTTATTTCTTCCCACTTATGAGTTAGGAAAAGCATCATTTAAATAATTTGTAAAGCCAACATGTTATGAGGTGGAGCACCGTCATATTGGAACCATTTTAATCTTGCTTGTAATGATAAATTTAAACAATCGAGCGTATCTTCAAATGTTTTCTGAAGAAAATGAAAGTAATCAGTTTCACTTAGTGAGCTTTCAAAAATATATGGACCGAGAATTATTAATCCAAACACACCATGGATTAAACCCAAATTTAATTTGTAGTTTTCTCTGTGAAACTTCTCGTGGATTCTCCTAAGTTCATCTATGTTCATTGTGGCGATTAAAAATACCACAATTAGTGAATCGCGATTCATCTGTTCATAATATTTTTGTAAGAAACGTATTATCCTCTTGACAAATGGGTTTATACCACATGCAGAAGGCCATTTGATAATTACAAAATTATTATTCTTATGCTGGTTTTTCATTTTTGTTTAACTTTGTAGAAGTAATAATTACAATATTGCTATTATTATAAACAACTGCAATTGTTTTACTTTCATCTTTTTCATGGCTACCCATTTTTTTTTATAATAAAATTTAAAATGACCATAACTCATTTATTTTTAGAAATAACTATGTCGTATGTCATATTGGATTAAAGAGAAAAAAATTACCTTTTGAATGAGGCCAGAGCCAACTATGGTTTCCATTTAAAAAAATGTAAGTTTGCATCATATATCGGAAAATAATGGCAATAAAAATTTTCTGATTATTTTTTATTAATCTACATAAAATTATCTAAAACTTTGTACTTTACAGTTTTTTTCTATCTGTTATAATAACCGAGATATATTGATTTGAAAAAATTGACACTTTATACTTTTTTCAAAATATCTAGTTACCCTTGACTTTTTTGAAAACTTTGAAAGTGGAATTTTATTCGTCTCGTAAATCTACACTTCTTTCCC
The DNA here is from genome assembly GCA_963969525.1 of Ontholestes murinus. Classification (NCBI taxonomy): domain Eukaryota; kingdom Metazoa; phylum Arthropoda; class Insecta; order Coleoptera; family Staphylinidae; genus Ontholestes; species Ontholestes murinus. The sequence goes on from OZ018391.1 coordinate 52,111,391, forward strand.
CATTTAACCGTTTCTCTATCTCTTATAGTTTCCGAGATCCCCATAGAGAACATCGAAAAAAACCCTGTATAGTACAAGTACACATCTAAAAGGAAAAATTGTGTAGTTTAAAATAAATATTATACTCTTAGAAAATTCTTATGGAAATATGTCTAGAAGTGAGATAATGAGTAAAGTTACAATAGACATAAACCTGATAATGAAGCATTTCATAATGAGCCAAGTGAATATGGAGGGACAGAAAGATTATGATTTATATGATTTTATAATCAATGCCTAAAAATGTATAGATTTTTAATAAAAATACTTAATATTCCATCGAATAGTACTACTAATTAGGATCCTGAGAAAAGCGATTTAAAACGTAGGTTTCAAAATCTAAAAAAAAAAAGAAATGTTTATTCATAATTGATGAAATATCAATACAGCCACATTAGCAACTTAATATTACAACTTAATATTACCTACCATCATACTTCAAATTTAATTGCTAACACTGAAATATTTATGATTAAAAGAATTATGCAACAGTGGAAGCAACCTGATTTTTATGTTATTCTTCGAATGGCATAAAAACCATTGAAAAGCTTGTATTAAAACTTTAAAAGAAATAATCAATAATGCTATGATTGAGATGGTGCAACAACTGGTTATCAAGGATGGTGCAGCTATCAATTGTTTATGCAAAATATCGGAAGAATGACTCGGTAAAGGAGAAAAATTTTGTGATAGCCTCAAAATAATTTACTAAAGAAAATTTTAATTTGGGAACAAAATAATAACGAAAAATTAAAGTGTATGTGATAAATGGATACTAAAATCTTCTTTTTAACAATCTAAAAAAAATTAATAATGTGTTTGGATGACCCCTTTGCTGTAGACAAAATGAGATCAATAGAAACTTGTTATCTTTTAATTATATCAGCCTTGCACCCTAATACAAACTCTTCAGATATTCTTTTAATAAAATTTTGAAGTGATTTATCCTGTCTTCTTTTATCTTGACTGGGAATATATTATATTCTGCTGCAGTTCTAAAACACAATATATTTTGTCCTTTTTTTGTGTTTTTGTGACCCAGAAATATATTTCCTGTATTTCTAGAATTATGTGTAAGCACATCATTCACATTAATAATACAATTATTGAAAAAAGCGGGCATCAGCCCTTTACGGCTCTTGTGCGTGGATAACAGAGCCTTAAATTTAACAAATTTTACAATATTTAGTCAGTCCACTTTATTATACTTTTAGAAGGGCTCACTTAATGATATAATATTTAAAAAAAATCCAAACGTCATATTGAGAATAGCTTTTATATATTATTTTTTAAATGTTAAGTAAAAACCTTTATAATTTTCAAAAAAACAATTATTGTTTAGGTTCGCTATATATTTTATATACTAATATGTAGTGTTAACAAACATAAATCTTTTCATTTTTAAACCTTCTGGTCACAATCATTATTAATAGAATTATTTATAATCTCTGAAAGGTATGTTATTTTAATGTAAGGATATAAATATTTTTTTAGAAAAACAGGCATTCAAATATGGAATGCATTTTAATTTTCATGTAAAATAATAAACTTCTTATTAATATTATTTTATTAATGTATTTTTTTCAAGTTAAAAGTTTAAAAATTAAATTATTACATAAACTGTCATTAAAAAAAAAAAAAAACTTGAAATAAATCCCATCTGCTTTTTTTAATTGTATCTAGTTAGACATAGTCTTACAAAGGATACACAATAACATGTTTTTATTTACAACTTAAAAGAAAAGGAAAATCAGGCAACATGAATTTTCTTAATAATTGTCAGATAGTTCAGTAATATGTCTATACACCCTTTTTAAAAAATTATGTTATAGTTTTTGTTGAAATACAAACAATTGTTGAAAACCAAGATGTTCAGGCCCGCCGGGTGCGGGTGTGCAAGGTGTGCGCCGCACACGGGCGCACATGCAAGGGGGCGGCAAATCCAGGAATCACCTCATCGATTTCATTGACATAATTTGATAATTCACTATGATTTTTTATTATGTCACCACAAGACATCTATTGATCTATATCGAAAATAAATGGCAATTGAATAATTCGACGCGGGGACTTCCCCGTTGTTCCATACCGGGCGATAATTTTACATTCAGGGGAATGTCCGTGCCTTGCCGTGTCAATTGCGTCTCGAAATATTCATTCTTCAGTCACTTGTTTTCACGTAACACAGTGCCATATCTACATATATCTTTTAGTGATTATTATCAGCGGGAAAAATCACACACATGGTAAGTACGACTTGTATTTACTAATTTCTAATGATTGCTCGTGAACATTTTCGAATTCGAAATTACAACGGATATATCTATTTTGAGGCCCCCCGAGACGAATCCAATCATTTTCACTTTCCTATATAGAATATAGAGCAATTTTTTTGAAAACATTTTGTTTACCAATTTCCACTCATTTCTGGATTTTTTTGTGTATGTGTCTGTCTGTCTGTCGGTGGGCGCTTTATCTCAAAAACGAACTAGAACTGAAAAGGGTGGGATGTTTCCTCCAGGCTTTTTTGTTTTTTCCCGATATTCTTGTAAATATGAAAAATATTACATAACTTTTCAGATACAGCGCCCACAGACATTTTCACGCACGAAAACAATACTTCCCCTATATATACTATATAGGAAAAGTAATGAATATCTTTTGTTAATAAAGATTTTTCATAAACTCCATGATTTTGAAAATATTAAGTTTTTCAAAATTTAATTTATTTTCCCGATATCTTTTTAAATATAAATAATTTTACCAAAACCTATAATGAAGTATTTTAGGTACCGAAAAAATGAACAACTTTTATTTTTTATATTATTTTTCATAATCTCCTTGATTTTTCAAAAAAAGCAAATTTTTTATGTTCTATTTCCTGATATATTTTTAAAGGTCATAGAAATTACAAAAACCTTCAAACAAATGTTTTAGGTACCAAGAAAATGAACATCTTTTGTTAATAAAACTTTTACATAAATTCCTTGATTTTGAAAAAAAATAAGAATTTTTTTAATTTCTTGCATTTAATTAGGAAACAATAATATTATATTATTATTAGTGCTCCCATTAGAACTATCAATGTGCATAATGAATATACAGGGTGTGCAAATAAAAATTATTGAAGATAGCACAAGAATACAAATAAAGCTTTTAATAATAAATTTAAAAATACGAAAATATTTCGTGAATGTACAACAATGAGTCTTACTAAGACTACAAAACAAATTTATTTTGAAACAACTACTTCTCTGGATAATACCTCGACAGACATTGAATAAAACAAAATTAATTTGCGTGTTACGAATAGTACAACTATCAAAGCAACACTAATTTGAATGAAATTATTTCTGTTGAATAAACTAATAAATGATAAAATGTATTTTAGATTGTTTAAATGTGACTATAACATGAAAAATTATGAACAAATTTGAATTTAAATTGATTTCATTAAATTTATTCGACACTTCCATTGATAGTACTGAACTTGGTTTTAAAAATTTTTCAGTTTTTAGAGTTGATCGATCTCCGTTAACTAGTCTCAAATCCCGGTTCTGATATGAATCTCCCTAATGCTAAATGGGCATGTAATTTAGAAATTGTTTTAGCTGATAATAATAGTTGTGCGAATGCTGAAATCTTGGCTGAATGTTTTGATTTTCACAACATATTTCAAGTTAATAACTTATCTAACTCTAGAAATGTCTTTTTAGATTTATTTTTTTCTGATGATTCTGATACTGCTGTCAACTATGCACATAATCAATTATCTAATTTCTCATTACATCACAATTCTTATGAATTAGGTATTCCTTTGAATGCAACTTACGAACAACTTACTTACGATGTAACAGAGTATGATTTTAAGCGAGCGCAATTTGCGGAGGTCAATAGTTTCCTGTCAGGCATTGACTGGGACAGAACTCTAAACTATGCTGATATTGGTGAAAATACTAACGTCTTTTATAATATCTTGTATATAGCAATAGACAGATATGTACCTCTTTTGAAGTACAAAAGTGGAAAATTTCTTAAATGGTTCAATAGCGAGCTGATAAAGAGAAATGAGAAAAAATTTGCTCATTTAAAGTTTAAACAAACCAATTGTAATAAATTTAAAAATACGAAAACATTTCGTGAATCTACAACAGTGAGTCTTACGAAGACTACAAAACAAATTAATTTGTTTTATTCAACGTCTGTCGAGGTACTAGCCAGAGAAGTAGTTGTTTCAAATTAATTTGTTTTGTAGTCTTAGTAAGACTCATTGTTGTAGATTCACGAAATGTTTTCGTATTTTTAAATTTATTATTTAATTTTCTACAACGAGCTAAAGGATTTTTATACATTTTATTAAATCTTTTAATATTTATGTGTAGTTATATATGGGTGAAAGTAACATGATGGCCACATCACCATTTTTATTTTTAATAATTTGCATGTTGTCTGCCATAGTGGTATGTACTACAAGTATACGTACATTTAAGGCGGCCTCTTTTTGATGTTGCAATCAATAACCACGCCAGTTTCAGAGCTCGCTTCAGCGCCGGCGATAAACGTGTGCTTTGGTAGAACCATGCGAACCCAACCACGGTCAATAGCTAATATATTCTAATGCATCCAAAAATTGTTTTAGGAACCGCCAAAGAGGAAAAAGCTTTCTTGAGCTCTATTTCGAAATATAAAAACGAGAAAAGGAGATACAGAAAGAAAAATGGCTGGTTCTATGATTAAATTTTAAACAAAGCAGACATTAAGGATTGTCAAGAAATTACTGAAACTGTCGCCGCGTGGATGTCGGTTTCTGGACCTTTGGAAGAATCTGAAGAGCAAACAATTAGTTGCAGCCCAAGTCCTTCAGAAAGTGATTATAGAAGTGATAGTGATAGAAATGAAGGTACTTCTAAAGAACCTATAAGCGCTATGCCGTCATCAGCGGTTTCTATCAGTTTGACATGTAGTGACGACCCGGGTTTGTGGCCTACTAGTATTAATAATGATCTTATATAATGTTAATAATACACGTATTGGATTTCCCCGAGTAGCTTCGGACCTGATATTTTAGTTAGGTGTGGTCCCGTACAGGTGCGTAACCACAGTTTTCCCGTTAATGACAATGGACGAAAATTTAGTGACTCTTACTATTATGGAAAACTTTGTAATGGCTTGTTTACTCTATTTCAAAAGATTCCGTTTATTGTTTTTGTTGCACAATCTTTGGTAACACTGCGAGTAGTCTGTCTGATTTGAATGGTTGTTCGGATTGGCAACATTTATCATTAACCTTGAAAAGACATGAAACCAGCGCTTTCCACAATAAACATGTGAAATCATGTGTGCAATTAAATAATATGATAAAAACTAAGACACCTGTCAATCAGATGCAACTGAGACTGTCCGAGTCAGAAAAACAGCATTGGTGTGATGTATTGGAAAGAATTATTGCCGTTATAAAGTTATTATCACGTCAATGTCTGGCTTTTCGAGGTTCTCCGAAACGTTTTTTTAAGCATGATAACAGAAATTTTCTAAAAGCAATAGAAATGATAGCTTCTTTTGATTCAGTTATGCGGGAACATATTTGCAGAATTGAATTAAAATCTGATTCTAGTCGGAAGGGTATAGCTCACTATTTAGGGGATCAAATACAAAATGAAATTATTGAATTACTCGGCACAGCGATAAAAAAATGTATTTTGGGCAAAGTTAGAGAATCAAAATATTTTTCTGTGATATTAGACTGTACACCGGATGCAAGCCATACGGAACAAATAACCGTAATTCTTAGATATGTTTATCTAAACAATACATATAAAAAAATAGAGGTATGCGAACACTTCATTGGTTTTTGTGCAGTCACCAGTTCAACTGGCGTGGGTTTATTAAATTTTGTTTTGGATTTATTTTCACAATTAAACCTTGATATTCAAAATTAGCGCGGGCAAGGTTATGATAATGGTTCTAACATGCCTGGAAAACACAATGGGTTGCAGAAAAATATTTTGGAAATCAATAATGTCATTTTACGTTCCATGCTCAGCTCATAGTTTAAACTTAGTAGTCAATGATGCAGTAAATATTTCGCACCAAATTATCATTTTTTTTCGACATAATTCAAGAAATCTATGTTTTTTTTTTCATTGTCTACAAAAAGATGGTCGATAATTTGCAAACATTTACCAGATTTAAAATTAAAAGCTTTGGGTACTACGCGATAGTCCAGCAGAATTGACGCGAACAAACCATTACGGTATCATCTAGAAAATATATTTGATGCTCTGTTTGAAATATCTGAAAATACGTCTGCGTGGGATAGTGCCACAACACCAAAGTCCATTCTCTCGCTTTAAAGGTGCAAAATTATACATTTATATGCTCTGTTGTAGTTTGGTATGAAATTTTGAATGAAATTATTATTTAAGTAAAATGAAGCAATGTCCTTCAAAGAATATTCCAATATGCATACATTTGCTAAATAATTTGATCGATAAGTTAACAGATGAACATTTTGAAATTATTTTAAAAGAAGCTACCGAAATTGCACAAAAACTAAATGCTAAAACAAACTCCCCACCATTAAGTATACAACGCTATGAAGTTATATTAGACCCGAAAAAAATTACAAAGTAGAGTTTTTTTTAGAATTTTAGATCAGACATTAACTTCCTAAAAAAAATACATTTGAAGAGTTAAAAACTTTAAACAATGTGTTTGGTTTTCTTTGTAGTTCATTATTTAGTAGCCCCAAGGAAGAATTAATGAAACATTGTAAAGATTTATATCTGAAACTCAAAGACGATTCAAGAAATGAACCTGACATTGAAGGTATTGATTTGTACAATGAAATTAACGCCTTGAAGCTACCTATTGTAGAAAATCAGTCTACCGATCCATATACAGTATATATTTGCACAAATAATTTAATGTCAACTTTTCCAAAGACATCAATAGCATTAAAAACATTCCTTACTCTGCCAGTTACATTTGAATCTGGAGAAAGATCTTTTTCTAAGTTAAAATTGATTAAGAATCATTTAAGGTCAGCTATGCATCAAACAAGACTGAGTAATTTATCTATTATTTCAATAGAATCTGAAATACTAGATAGTTAGATACTAAACAAATAATAGCTGATTTCGCAAGTGTAAAACCAAGAAAAGTTAATTTTTTATAGGTATTTGCCTGTACAGTTAAGTTATATTGTTGACTTTAAAATAAATTGTTTGGTTATTGTAGCTGTTTTTTATTCATTCCCATAACTACATAACTAAATTCAAATTCGTGAAAAATAGGATATAGGAGGGGCGGCCTTGGCAGTTTCGCACACGGGCGCCCAAGCGGCTAGCGGCGGGCCTGAAGATGTTCATGGAATTTTTCTTTAAATTAAATTAATAAGTAAAATAATTTTTACTTTAAAATATCAAATTTTTCGTTTTTATAAAGCACTTTACTCAAAGGGAAAGTAAAATAATAGAATATTACTCTAAGGGACTTAAAACAAGTATTTTCATTTATTTCAGATTAAACAAAAAAAATACATATCATCAATGACAATACATTCTTGTACTTCATACATAATATATACTTTCAATTTTAATTAGTGAGTACAAATTATTCATGAAAAATAAATTCTAAAATGGTTAAATCTAGTTTTTAATAGGAGAATAGTTCTGAGATATACTATTATATATTTTACAATTTTATCACATTTTGCAGATAATTTTCAAAACCAAAATGCATCTTTTACCGATGAATAAAAAAATAAATAGCTACTTAATTATTAACTGATGTAATATGTACCTATCTAAAAATGCCGTCGACGCGTAAATTGGATTGGTTTTTGCAATTTGTTATAATCATCTTCTCCGCTTAAATTGCAAATAGTGTAAATAATAATTTTCGTTTTGCTAAAACAAATGGTACTTTTTCTACTAATATCTTGTGTATGCGAATGAATTTAGGTCCCCGCGTCCATATCAAAATTATTCCTTTGGCTTCTATAAAGCATATAGCATTATGCTTCTTGTGTTACTTAAATTTATTAAATTAAAAACATATTATAAAAGTATTTTATTTTGTCTTAAAAAAAGAAATACATTTCCTATACCTACGCATTGTAACAATTAATAGAATGTCTCAAGCCATTTCTGCACCTTTTACAGCCAATCTGTCAGCTTCCTCGTTACCACGCACACCAGTATGCCCACTCACGTGTTCCTGTATAAAATTACATATAATAATCAACTATAAATCACTAAACATTAATATATTATTTATACTTAATAAATTAATACCAGAAGATAAAATTATGAATTATAAAAAAATGTGTCTTATAATTAAATACATTTTTTTGTCTGAATCTAATAGGTGCTTTGAAACATTTTGAAGTTTGATGTAAAATTCTACACAATTCAGATCATAAATTCAACTTGACTATTATTTACACTTACATATTTAACTTCATGTAATAATTTACTTTGCATTTCCAAATCAACCAAATCCTCCTTATTGATGACATCTTTTCCAGCTGCTGTTTTCCAATTATTTTTCTTCCACCTATGTATCCATTCTGTCATGCATTTGATAACAAAATTTGAATCAGTACGGATGATTAATTTTGTAATGCCTGCAAGAAGAAATTTTTACAGTTCATTATTAATGTCTTTATTTTAAATGTTGCCTACAATATTCTTTAAGTTAAATATTTGTTACTAAATAAAATAATAATGACTTCCAATTTGAAATTAATAATGCTCTAGAATAAAGTCTTCATAAAATTTTATCTTCATTCAGGTCTATTTATTTACACCGTAAAATTCATACCTCCACTACCCATTAATCTTTATAGGAAATCCCAGCTTAAAAATTACTATCTACATTAGAAAAACTAGTTGCAGAATCATAACAAAACTGTGAAAGTAAATATTTTTTATTCATATAAAAATTGGCCACTAGTTAATACCAAATTCTGAAAAACTACAGAACACTCAAAGCCAGATAAAAGACTTAATATTAAATTTTCATTTGCAAACCGCATTTTATTATAGACCTGCAGTATCCACAGCCCTCAGAGATTTATTTCAATTGAAATTTCGAATTACTAAACGACATTTAAAAGAATTACAATGTAATGTTTTATTAACCCCAAATATATAATCTTGTAGTTAATTTATAAAAAATAAGATTGAAGAAAATTGATTGAAATTTCACAAGTAAATTTGATAGCTTTTATTTATATTACAAAAAGCATGAACAAGTGCATCAAGTGACCATGAAAAAAAAACGTCTGTCCGTTTGATCGCCCGTAATCCGACAGGTCCAGCAAAATTTTAGTAGTATACCGTACATGCAAATAAATTATAGTGAAAAATGGAACCACCGTCGAAACGTCGCAAAGGACAAGTTGGAGCTCCCGCCTCCAAAATCAAGCGCAGACGGGCCGACTCGCGCAGAAATCCATTGTTCAACTTTCTGAAGACCTTCTGTGTAAAACACCCTATACTCCCAGAATTGAAGGTTGCGGCGCAAGCGGCCCAACTGTGGCAATCGCTGCCAGACAACGAGAAGAGACGATTCTTAAAACGTTTCTCCAGTGGCGACAACGGACGCACTGAAAAGAGAGTAGTAGGTCCCGATAAGGAGATTATTAAAGCGTGCGCGTTTAAAAAGCGGCGGATGGTGAAAAAAAGTTGTACGTCTAAAAGGAAGAGTGGTGGCATGGGGAAGAAACGCAGGCATTCGAGTTCTAGGAAGCATACACGAAAAAATTCTTGCGGAAAGAAGGGAAAGCGCAGTAGGTCAAGAAGCAAGAGTAGGAGTAAAGGACGAAGGAGTAGAAGTAGAAGCAAGAGCAGGAGTAAAGGACGAAGGAGTAGAAGTAGAAGCAAAAGTAGCGGGTGTAAATCCAAAGGACGGAAACGCGGCAAGAGCGGTAGTAGCAGCGGGCACAGAATAAAGCGCAGACGAAGCGGATCGAGTGGTAGTTGCAAGAAACGTAGCAGGAGTCACAGTCGCAACAGGAAGAGTCGCAGCTCGTCTCGCAGGTGCAAGTCGAAATCTCGTTCACGCACGCGTTCCCGTTCAAAAAGCAAAAAATGTGGCAGCAAATCGAGAAGTAGGAGCCGCAGTATGCGGAAAGGGCACTGCGGACCGAAGAGACATCACAAAGCCAAACGCTCCAAGGGCGGCAAGTGTGGACCGAAGAAACACGCTCGTTCGAAGATTTCGAGAAAGATGAAGAGGAAAAAGGGGTGCAAATGTAAGGGAGAAAGGAGCACAGGTTTCTCGTTGTCCAAATCTCGTCGTCAAAACCAATTACGTGTTTCAGAATCCAAGGGTAAACAGAAGAAGATGAACATGAACGCTGGATCGGTTAAGATGTTAGAGAGGTTACGAGATAAATGCAAAACACCGCAAAGAAAAGCATACATCACCGAGGTCCTCAACAAATACAAGAATTTCAAAAAGATATAGTGTCTATAATGTTTTGTTATTGGATATTTTTTCAATAATTAATGTCTCTTTTCGGCTAATAAAAATATAACAAATTCTTAATATATACTAATATAATAATATGTTGGTATAATTTTAATATTAATTTTTGCTGGAGTATGTGTAAGTTCATACAATTATAGGGACCTTTTAAGTCCAGAAAAATACATGGATGGAACATATTTTAATATTTTTGAAAAATAAGTTGGATGTTTGAGATGAGGGTGGTTAGCATCAACAGTTTTAAGTGCTCGGCGGAATCCATATTGGTTTTGAGGAATTTTTTTTTTCTAATTTTATGTTGAACACTTTTCGGCATAAAGTTGTATGTTATTGACATGTGTTTTGATGCTTTGGAACCACTTTGCTTAGTTACTAGTCATAATAATAGTCATGAAAGCAAAACGGTTCCCACTTTAAACATTTGTTGCGTTAAATAATATATATATTATAAATTTGGTTTTCATTTTTATCAGGTGGGCTTTGAAAATATTCAAGAAATAAATAGTGTGTTGTATTCCTTGCGAAGAGATCTTTCAAAAGAGGTGTCGCTTGACATACCTTTCCATTAGAAAAAAAAAACAGTTGAGACATTAAAGGTAGTTGAAAAACACGCGATAAATCCTAAAAATTGAATTGCTTTAGAACATATGTTATTAACATAAAATTTAAAAGTAAATTTCGTATCAAATAACACACCGAGATCCTTTATAATATTTACTCTTGTTAGTGAACTAGAATTTAGCTTATAATCGTATAAGCATTTGCTTATACTGAAAGAAATACTATAACATTTATTATAATTTAGTTTTAGATCATTTCTCACAATGTATGTATATTTTACCAAATGAGCAATTAAAAATAAGAGGTGATGTGTCTGAACCTTTTTCCAAAAGTCAAAGCACAGAATTTTAAATTTAAGAACAATAGAACTGCAAATAAATATAAGTAGTAAACTTTAACTTACCATTTTCAGCAGCAATTTTGCAAGCTTCTGTACATGCCTGTATTTCTCCAGCATTATTAGTATGTCTCTTTTGTGTTGGTTTTGACACATTTCTGTAATATTAAAAAATCTATTAATAGTAGTAGTAATACCGTTTGGCTATCGACCGTGTGGTCCTTCCGCCATGTTATTTGTATATTTGTGAGTGTAAATTAACTTGTTACTTTAAAGAATCGCCCAGTCACTCTAAAACGCCATTAATTGTATCCTAATGGCGAATGGTACCGGTCTCCCATCCAATTGCTGACCGAAACTCGTTAACACTACTCAGGGTGCAACCGTATGCGCCCACCACCGGCGTTTTGTCTATTAATATAAAAACATAATAGACTAAAAGATTTCTGCCTTTTATGTGTTACTATACATCAGTAATTAAAAATAAATAATAATAATATGGGTTTCAAGCTTAATGAAATATTAATAGAAGTGTTTGGCTATTACTCCTTCTGTAGAGTTATTTTTGTATTTATCTGTGTATTATGGGTCAAATAAAATTGTGCTTTAAAGGTTTTCAAAAAAGTTAAGGGTTAAGACAAAGTTTTAGATAATTTTATGCAAATTAATTCAGAAAATTTGTATTGCCATTATTTTCCGAGATAAGAGGCAAAATTACATTTTTCAAATAGAAACAAATTGTTTTTCTAAGGGTGCCATAGCCAATCCAGAAAAGAAAATAATAATGTTATTATTATGATTACTATACAAAGTAATCATAAGGGTCTATAATAAAAAATAAGGGAACAATCAGTGGGTATTAAATTCAATTTTGTTATTAACTTACAGAGGATGGTTTTGTCCCCACCAAACTCCTAATCCAGCCTTTGCTCCAAGCCGCCCATTATTGGTACAAGCACCATCTGTATAGACGATGGCATAACCATTTTCAAAAGTAAATTCTTCTTTACACTTCTTGATCTCAAAGTTATCATCCAGACTCTCTGGATTTGTTCTTTTAGTTGTTGTTGAACATTTATTGACCCTTAAAAATATATTTTTTCAGCAAATAGATCTCATATTTAAAAAATAAAAAAAAGTATAAACTGATTAAATTAAAAAAAAATAAGGTAAACTTAACTTACTCAGCACTATCTATAGAATCATTTTCGCTATTTAAAAGACTTAAATCCCTGCGGATTTTCTTTACTTCAACACTGAGTAAACGTATACTTTTCTCGGCCTCATTTAGTCTCCTTGTTAACAGTCCTACTGCAAAACTACTGAAAATACAAAAAACCTATTATTGCAATTTTTTAAGGAAAGAATAGTGTCTAAGATATATAGAGAATTATGATTTTTGAAGTTATGTAGTAATATTTAAACTTCAACTTCTGTTCATACTAAAGACTTATAGTTTATTATTTTATTTTTGCTATTCATATTTTTAAATTTGATTACATTGTTAATTGCATACAATTTAATATATTAATTATATTTATATTATACCTCTCTTTTAATATGATTTTAACCCAATTTTTCCTGTTGGTTATAAAAACCAGTTGTCGAAATTATGAAAATTATGATACCTACAAAGATATTTATATAGTATATTTTCATTAGAATTATTCAAAGAAATGTATGTAAAGTCAATGCCTCCACAATTACATATTTAATTAACTAAAGTCAGTATGAAGGCTAAAATGTATTTTAAGTTACGTCTGAGGCATAAACTAGCAGTGCAAAATATATAGTTAAATAAATAGAAAAATTCTTGTATCTAGTAATAAATTTTTTCATTTTTTATAAAGTTATTAGAACTTATAATGAATAGTTTAAGTGAAATAAAATGTAAATTATATTATTAAATAGGAATATACCAAAAGGTAAAAGCATAGATTGATAATAATAATATGTAAAATCCAATAATAAATAAAAATATTGGTTGTTTGCAACTTATTGGTAGTTCGTTTTCCCACCATCCAAAACTTTTTTCTCACTTAATATGTTTCATTTACCCTAAATCTTTTGAGTAATCATATTGTTCATATTTTTTGCAATTAATACTTTGGGAGGAAATGGGGATAAATATAAATGATTAAATTGACCCAATTAATTATTCAATTAATGGTCATGCAATCAATACATGAACACAAAGGAACATTTGATTTCAGTAATTTATTCACTGTCCATTGTGGCAAAGCTCTCTATGAATCTAATTGAAGAACAGGAGAAAATATTTATATTTTTATCAGAAATGTGTGTGGTTAAAACATAAGTTATCATTTATGCTGAAAAATTTCCTTTATTACTATAAAAATATTCTCAACTAGAAACATATGAATAGGATAAACAAATAGAATAAACAAATATTAAAAATCAAAATAAACTTTAATTTAATGTATTTTAGGTTAACTTACTTATTTGCCGTCATTTGTGTAAGTGCGTTGAATTTACGTATGAATAAATGGCATACACTAAATTTGCTCCTAAGCGAAATATTAAACATGAATAAATTGTTTAACAGTGTTCTATAATTCACTTATAAAATTTTAAATAAAAAGAAATACAACTTCACACCACGGGCTTGTGGCAAATATTTTTTTATATTTAATATGATTGTAAAGGCTCTATTGAAATACTAGTTAAGTGTGATATTCTTAGATGGCGCTAATGTACTATTTATGATTCCTGTAATTTTAAAAACTGCTGAAACAAAATGTTTACTATTTTTACAGAAGTGTATTAGAAATTTCTTAAAATTTCATTGTTATTCTGTGCAAATAACAAAGTACACTTTTGTCAGAGCAATGTTATGAATTCTACCAATTATTCCAGCATGATTTATTTATTATGATGCTTTAAATTACCTGTTAACAAAATACATTAATACACAATAGACATAAAAAAACAATAAATTTTGAGCAAAATTAAATCTTTCAATGCATGAGTAAGATAACCATAAAACATAGAGGTATATAACTTTAAAAGAAACATAGAAAACCTCAAATTTTCACGAACATATAGAGAAACGAATTCAAATGTAAGAAGTGCTTTGAAATGTATTTATAGTAAGATAATTTATTAGTTTATTAAATCAGTTTGAACATTATGGAATGCCTTATGACAATTAAAATGAATATCCCCGTACATTCTGGAGAAGTCACCACTGGAAAATAATATAATTATTTTAAAAACGAATAGTAATAACTAAATCCTAAAAATAGTAACTTGATTTGTTCTATGGTTACATTACAATACAATACTCAACTATTCAATATTGCAATAAAATACTTAATTAAATTGTTTGAATAACACTGTGTATTTCTTGTTGACTATAGTTTCGGCAATTCAACTTGCCATTTCAAAACATTCAACTACATTTTACAGGTATATTTATACGAAATAAGTTTAACATCCAGCCGTAAAAATAAGGGAATACATCAGAGCAGCATGGTCAGCTAAATAATGAAACCCTCCGTAACGGACGTTCGACGTGTGCAAAATATTCCTCGTCTAGCGAAAGATGACCGTAAAAGATATCATTCTCAGATCTGTATTTACAATGCTATAGAGAAAAAATTTTCCCTCTGCGGCACCACAGTAGGCAGTTTTTATATTTCGTTACTACTGATTAACACTCGAATTAGAATAGGGCTTTCCCTAGACCACCTAGCGCTCCAGGACACTGAACTGTTTGGCCCGTCGGACCAATTCTAGGAACTATTAAAGGTTACAGACTATATGAGAAAATTACACAAATAAACCATACGATCAGCCTTATCGACGCAAAGTCCTTGATATTTCCTCCCATTCCATAAAGGAACACTAGGCAGTAATAATTGGTGATGAATGCACCAATTATGATAGTAGAAGAAGTAGAAGAAGGGAAACAGCCGTTTTTACGTTAAGTATCTGAGCACGAATAGTGCAATACAATGAGAACCTATACCAATGCGAGTCATCCAGAATATAATGAGGTGCTTAGGCGAGACAAACATCTTTACAACGTTAAACCTGATGAGCGGATATCGAAGAAGGAAGGATCGAACCTCTTCGCCGGCGTCCTGACATTTTTCAGCGGCTAGGCAAAAGCGCTACCTCAGACAGATATGAAATACATGGCATCTATAACCTGGAAGGAACTGAGCTATTATCTGGCTTTATATAACTGGGTTCGTCAATATGGATTCAGATGTTGTCGGTTGCCTTAGAAAGTATCTGACTGTTCAAAAACCTAAAGTAGTAAAAAACATAAAAGCCGTTTGAAAGATGCCATGCCTACTCATTAGTATACAGTTCTACCAAATATGGTTGCCTCTAGCGATCTATTAACAAACTAGTCTGTCTTCGTGATAGGTCAGACATTAACGTCCATCATTACCAAACTCTAGCAAATGACAACTGCAGTCAGTTCATGTTCTAGAAGAGATGCTGTTGTCCCATTTTACTCCCACTTACGACCCAGAAACCAAACTGACGGAGTGACGGAATTAAGTGGTAAATGTCTATGGATTATAGGTATAAAGAATCTACCAATCATGGTGTTACGAACCCGATTAACGCCGCTACCATAATTTCACCAAGTCAAGCCCTACTAGCATATAACTTTTCGAGACTGTGCTAGGGAACGCTCCAGAAGGAAGATATAATAACAGGCATGAATACAAGGAAATCAGTAAAAACACTGCGTTAAAATAGCCCTAAGAACCTGCCACATCTCGGGAAATCAGGGTGTACGTTAATACTTAGAAATAACACGAAAATATTTTTTTTATGACTATTTCGGGACTAGACATCTTTTGATTTATTTTTGCAGTCATGATTATTCGCATGGGTTCCAAAATTTAAATTAATACGTACTTTTCATGCATACCGGGTGTTCGATAAAAAACGCCCAACGCCATAATTTTGTTATTTATTAACCGATTTGAATCAACTAAAAATCAACAATAGTTGATTTTAATTTAATATTTATGTTGGAAAAAATTTAAATTAATCTTATTCATATAATATTTTCGTATAAATTTAGAGTGCCATGAAAAAAATCAGAACAAACAAATGTCATTTGCTGTAAAGTAATATCAACCATTTGTTATTAGTCTGTGTTTTACAACAAATGACGTTTGTTTGTTTTATTTAAACAAAATTTTTACAAACATTTGATACTTTTGTAGTTTATGAACGATAACTGACAATTGTTAATTCTCGAGGGTTATTTTCCCCGATATCCTTTTAAATTGTTTCTCGCCAAAACTGTAGTTACTCTTCTGGATTAACATTATAGTCAAATTAAGGTAACAATTTAAATTAAAATCAATTACTACTTTTTCTAGATCTAAAGAAACAAAATCAATAAAATATCTTAAATTCATCTATCACCCAACAATTTATAACAAAATTAATAAATAAGTTTAATATTGCTCCCGCCTTTTATAGTAACAATAAATTAAAATCAATACTTGGAAACACTTTTTCAAAAATAGATAATTTACAAAAATCAGGCATTTATTCTATTAATTGTAATAATTGTAACAAAATTTACGTAGGACAGACACAAAGAAACATTTTAAAACGTTTCAAAGAACATGAATATTATTTTAAATATAAACATTTTGAAAAATCTGCAATAGCCCACCACTCATCATCAACAGGACACACATTTTCAGTAAACAATGTAAAACTTTTAAAACATTCAAACCATTAGAAATTAAATATGCTTGAGGCAATCAAAATGTACAAAAATAAAAAAAAAATAAAAATTTGTCCGCTACTAGATTTATTACCTACAAAGAAACCGAAATAATGTAATCCCTCCGCTAAAATCCCCATTTTGAACTAATTATTCCCTAGTTTTTCCTATAATCTCTTCTCTCTATATATATATTTAAGAGTTTAGTTTTTTATTGATAATGTTCACATTGTGAACAAAATGTACATTTAATACTTAATAAACAAGTGAAGTAAGGAATAAACTGTGTGTTATTTTTATTTGCAAAACACTTCACGTAAACTCAAACCAATAATAGTGATTTCCCACGATTACCGTTTGAGTTTTAATTATTTCTAATAATACATTGTTTATGGGGCTTAAATCAAAATTCAGCAAATACGGTTCAAATTTCTTGATCTCTTTCGCTTGCAACATGTTTAAGTTTGTATTTGTTGAGTGTTTTAATAAGTTGACATTATTAATTGTAAGTTTATGACCGGTTTTAATGGAATCAATTAATATTACCTACTCCACTATATATGGTTGTACATTTCTTGTTTTTAATTTTTTGAAGCTTTAATAATGGTCTGCAAAGATGGAACATGTCAGGCAACTGAAAATAAAAATATTATGGAACAAAACAAGTGTCATTCTTTACCTAAAATTAATATACAAATTTAATTTCTTATTTAATGTTTTTTCGCATACAAATGAAATTACTTATATAGGTTTTATAATTAAAATCATAAGTGATTTTAATTATAAAACCTATATTAACATAATGTTTCACCAAGTGATTAATGAGAAACAAGTATATGAAATTACTTATATAAAAACAATATATTTAGACTTGATATTGCTTTATTACTTTCCCTATATAGTACATATAGGGGGAGTATTGTTTTCGTGATTTTTTTTGAAAATTTTTTTTGCGGAAATATCCGTTTTGATGTCCCCTAAGCCCAAAAAACTAATTTCTGGAAAAAAAAATCTGTGTCTGTGTGTGTGTGTCTGTCGGTGGGCGCTGTATCTCAAAAACTAATAATATGATGGAGATGAAACTTTAAACTTAAGGTTTCATCGTTAAAAACTGCTTTTGGTAAATATTCATAAACCGGAAGTGGATGTTTACTCGAGGCATTTTTTTGTTTTTTAGCAATATTTTTCTAAATATAAAAAATATTACAAAACTTTTTAAATAAAAGTTAAAGGGAATAAAAAACTAAACATTTATTAAAAAATGTTTCTCATAAAATTCTTAAATTTCGAGAAAAAAATTAAGTATTATAGTTACATGAAATTTATATAACAAATAATTGTAGAGAATTAAAAAGTGAACAAATAATTAAAAATAACATTTTTGCGTAAACCTCATAGTTTTCGAGAAAAATATAGGAAAAGTACTATGATGGCCACATCACCATTTGTCTTATTCACATCCAGCAATTTAATATTTTCCAAGTTAAACGTCCTGTTACATTAAAGTAAAAACTGATTTGCTACTTACTCATTTGTTCTCCTCTTCTAGGGACCATAATTTGATAACACATCATCCTAAAGAATATGGTCATAATGGTGCATTCTAAATTAGGGTATAGAAGGGTGACTATTGAAAAAAGTTATGAATATATACTTGAAAAAAGGAGGGCAAATATAACTATACTTTAATGTAAAATCATCACAGGTCAAATAAAAGTATAAATATGTAACAAATATATTTATGACTTGTTTTAATTTAAATTAGTTTTATGTACAATTTTTGCTAATTTTGGGGAGAAGGAACAATTTGTTGTCACATTCACACACATCAGTTCGTCCTGTAATACGTATTACTATAACTTTGTCTTGAACCGTAATAACTAGAACTGTCCACTTTGTTATTAAGGTTATCACTATACTGGGACACATTATACTGACTTCTAGTCTTCATGCCACGATCCTCTCCATATATCGTTCGGTATTGGTTGTCAAGATAAGTGATCCTTTTGGAACTTATTGAAGTGGAAGAATGTCCTCTACTGGTTGTTTTTTGGGAGTAGTGGATATGTTTACTGTTATGAGATGTATCAGCAGTTAATTTTTCTATTAGGTTGTTCGACGATACGTTGTGCTGTTTTACATCTTTCTCAGGTATTGTAGTATACGCTTTTTGTCTGGATTTCTTTTTTACGTCCTTCTTTACATTGTTCTCCACCTTCTCAATCTCAATAGATTTTCGTTTATTCCTACGTGAAGATTCTGTAAAAAATAATAATGTAATTGGTTTAAATTACTATAACTATATTCCCATTTGCAATGCATATGAATTAGCATATAATTTAATTATTAAACCAGTTCAAACACTACACTTTTAAATATATATGAAAATTATCCATTATGTTAACATTATGCATTCATATTTGTCAATTAAATATAAGTAAAATTGCTGTATTATTTTTATTCTGGCATAAAATAAATTCCAAATAATTTATACATTCTTCGACAATGAGCATATTTTCTTTCAATTAATGTTATGATTGAAAATTTAAAAAAATTACAGAAAGAAAATACAAAAATAAAATTAAAGCACTTTAGTAAATGGCAAATGACATTGATTTATACAAAGAACTATACAAGAGATTATGTTATGAGGTACAATCAATTTTATTATTTGAGGGTGGGAAGGCAAGTTAACCCATTTACCATTGTGATTAGCTCTAGATTTTAATAGGTTAAATAAAACCACATTTATAAAATAACATGGTTGAAAGATCCTATGATAAAATGGATGGAGTTTAACAAATATATTAAATTATGCAAGATCAATTGAATAGATTATGACTACTTCATTTATAATAATTAGAATTAACCTATTACTGCTTAATTAATCTTTAAAGTCCTTTATATATAATGAAACTATTAAATAAATTATAGCACATGCATTTATACTTTTGTGGTATACAGAAAAAATTACCTTTCACTTGCTTAATTGCATTATTTGAATTATTGGCAGATATCTCTCGACTATTTCCTGGAGCTGTGATACTATTCAATATGGGTAGAGTGTTAGGATCCATCTTTTTTACACTATCAAATAAGTTGCTCAATTGTTCCGGTGTTTGCAGTGGTGTTTTTGGCCCAGCTTCAAAATCCTCATCATCATCATTAAAAATCTTCAACCTTGTGGCATTTTCTTTTTTTTCTGTAGAAATTTGTATGTTATATCAGTATTACTAATAATACAATATTAAATTTTTATTTATAAACAACTAATTATATTATTTAGTCTTGACTAAACGTAAACTAAATTGAGAAATAATACGGTAATACGGTTGCCGCAGAACTAATGATAGTGTTGAAATGACGAGGCTGATAGATGGTAAAATTACAATATATATTTATGGTAAATAAAACACTAAACTAAAATCAGTGAAATTACAAACCTAGTGTTTTATTTACCTAATGATAGTGATTGGTTCGGGTCAGCAATTGAATGCTTACCGGTACCATTCGCCATTGAGATACAATTAATCACGCTATCGAGTGACGGGGGCGATCCTTTAAAGTAAGAAGCTAATATACACACACACAAATAACACGGCAGAAGAAGGATCATGTGGTCGATAGCCAAACACTACTAGTACTACTACTTCAAAATAATATAAATTAAGTTAAATAATTATATTTTAATCTAGGTGAAAATATATTCAAGTAAATTAATGTATTTTACCATTCACTAATGCATAAGGCTTCTTTGTATTAACAGATTTCTTGAGCAATATATCTCGACTATTTCCCGGAGCTGTTAAACTATTCAAAATTGGTAAGGTATTAGGATCCATCTCTTTGACGCTATCAAACAAATTACTTAATTGTTCAGGGGTTTGAAGGGGCTCTTTGGGCTTTGCTTCATAATCCTCATTATTGTCATTAAACATCTTTACCTTCTTTACATTCTGATTTTTCTCAACTAAAAATAATTATAATAAAGAATGAAGGCTAAAAAACTATTTGTTCTATACAAATCAGAAAATACCAATTCTTGGCATATTCTTGGAACTAAATTTTGTTTTCATTTGTTAAGATTATAAATTAAATGCTAAATAAACCATAAATTACTTCTCAGACTTAAACACTTACCATCAGATTTAGTTGGTGATAATAGTCGCTTTCTCACATTCTGCTTGGAATCAGGAACATCAACTCTTACATCAGTGTCTTGCTTCAGGGACTCTGGGGACTTTCGTTTAGGTGCACAAACTTTAGTTCTAACTGAACTTCGTACATACCATTTATTTTCATCATTCTCATCATTTTCCGGTTTTAGTTTTTTTATATCTACTAAATTTACCTTGCTGATAGTGTTCTGAGGTGATTTTACCTGTTTTTTGTTCATATTTTTTGTTGGTGTATTGATTTCTTGGATTTGTATATTATGTAATTTGGAAGATTCAACTTCTGTATGAAGTATTTCTGGAATAAAGGAATTTTCTAGGGCAGCAGGAATAATTCTAGGAGTTTGTAGAATATTCTCTTTGAAGTTTTGGAGTTCTTTTGATGAATTGGCTAACTCATTCGAATCCATATTGGGCAATTCACTTTCATTTGAACTTGTTAATTGATTAGAGGTAAATGGTTCTTCTTCATTATAATTTACGTGATCCATATCTGCTAAACTAATATTAGTCAATGGAAATAAATGTTCTTGGGCTTTATCTTGCATATTTTCTAATGGGCCGAATTCTATATTTTTTTGTTGTAGTGAATTTGTATTTGTCTGTACTTGCATAGGATCGACAATTGAAACAGGATCGAAAATATCATTCATTGCTTCAAGGCTCACAACCGGTGGTTGGTTAAACTGTCTTCTTATTTGATTGTCACTGGAAAAATCATTTACCGGTTCCTCTTCATGTTCAATTACTTCCTCTTTGCAAACATTTAAAATAAACATATTTTCACTAGCATTAGGATCATCATCTGTTATATGATTCCCTATAAAATAGCTAAGATGTGTTCCTTGGTCAGAAAATTGATAATCTGCCACTGGGGAGTTGCTCAGGGAAACAATCTCGACAGGAGGTAAGTTGTTATCCAAACTACATATTTGTTCTGAAAATAGGAAGATATCATTGTCATCTAATGAGTTTTCTAAGCCTTCCTCTATACCTTCCGGTTTGTTATCTTCTTTGTTAATGGATACTGACAAAAAAAATGGATCACCTGAAATAATGAAGAGTACATTAGCATACTTTTTATTACAGTTTCAGATGTTCTCTCTTTTTTCTCCCTAAGGATAGTAACAGCATCCAAAGATGTGTATACATTGTTAATATAAACCTGTAAAATTGGTCAAGAATCATATTAGGCTAAATTAATTTAAATATCAGACACCAATTTTAACTGAAAAATATTTCTTTAACACATTATGAAATTAAATATGAATTTAATATTTAAAACATTGAAACTTAATGATTAAATTAGAAGTGCTAATGTATTTTACTTGAAATATTAAACTTAAAAAATGCACAACCAAAATTGTAATGATTATTTAATAACATTTTTTTATTATAAGTATCTTTGATAATATTAAAATATCAACAGCAAAAATGTGATCTTTTTAAATCTTATTTTAACAATTATACAAACATTTATTTAAATTTGTAAAATAATTTATGTTGATTAACTTTTTTCACTACTATCAGCAGAATTAAAATTTTCATTTAAAGCTTCCACTAACATTTCTGTAATAGAAGTATGTATATATATGCATATAAAATATCTAGTTTTTAACTTACCAACAGCAGATTGAGTTTCCAATACTGAATTTGTAACCCAACTACCCAGCTCTTTGACTTTTTCACTCAATGGTCGTTCATCAACATCCACTGGTTGAGTATCAGATTCTGTGCTCACATTCAAGTCTGTCACAATTCTATCAGCGCAAACACTTGTTGTGGCAGTCTGGTTTTCTAAAATATTGGCTGTCAATTTAGTTGGAAGTACTGATTGAATAAGTTTTTTAGATGGTATAGTTATAACAAGTGCATTTGTTTGTTCTGACTCTAGAGGATGTTGGTAAAGTTCTGGGTAAAATTGTGGAATGTGCTCTACTATAACATTGGGCTGCTTTTCATTTTCATATTCTTCATTGAAATCTTGAATGATCATTTTTGCGATATCTTCTCCACTTGCTTTAGTATAAACTTTACTTTCCTCTTCTCTGTTTTCAATTTTTGTATCTTGTAGCGATTTTGTAGTTTCACTAATCACACCCTTTGATGAATTGACTATTTCCTTGTTAACTTCATTTTCAACTTTAGAACACTCTTTTTCTTCTATCCTTTTATCAACTATTAGTTTGCATTCAATCTTTTCATCTTTAGTTTTTGTAGAATGTACAACTTTTTTTAAATCACTTATCTTATCACTACTACGTAATGAATTCATTATTTCTTCAAAAGTTTTTGGTCTTTCCCTTGCAAGAATTCTTTTTGGTGATTTATTTTTTCCTTTTGCGACCTTTGTATCACATTCCACATAGTTAAAAGTTTCCTTGCATTTTGGCATATCTACTGCTTGTTTTTTTACCTTTTGTTCTTCGCTATTCTCAGTTATCATTTTTATAGAAGAGTGTTTTGTATTTATGATACCCTGAATAGCCATATTTGTTTGGTTTAGTAGTTGCAAATTTTCAACAGCATGATTTAAAAATCTTTCAACTTCTATATTTTTTGAAGAATTTAGGTTTTGTTCTTGCACAATATTTGTTTGAAACATACTTGGAGAAATAATATTTTCTTGCACTGTGCAATTTGATTCACACGTTTGTGTTTCCACAATTCCAACGTTTATGTCTTTTTTCTTGTTGTTTGTAGAGAACTTGTCCAATAGTGTTACTTTGGAAACTATTGGGTTTAATTTGTTATTTGTAGCAGTATAACCAATATGATTTGCAGAAACGTTACCGTAAATTCCTACACCTCTTATTTGGTGATGTGATTCAATAGATTTGTTTGCGGTCCCGATGTCACAAGTATTTGTAATTATTACTCCAGCACATTCAGAAGCAGTTGGCTTTGTTTCATTTTGCATATAATTTTCTTCTATAATGACTTCCTTTGGTGATGATGCTTCTTTGACACTTGTTACTTCACTATCGATTCCACCTGTAACCTTTGTGCAATTGTATACTTCATTAACATGTTCATATGTTAGTTTTTCACTCATTTTATATAAATAGGTATTACTTCTCTTTCGGTCATGCGCCTCTTTTATTTGAGTTTCATACTTAATACCCAAGCCTATTCCCAATGTATTTGTAATATTATTACTTGAGAATTTATGATTAGGAATTTCTGCTTTAGATTCATTTGTAGTATTTAGAAATTGGAATTTCTTCTTTAATGGGTCTAAATTTAATAATTCAATTTCATTCGATTTATCCATTTTCAACTTCATATTATCTTTTTCTTTTGTTACACTAAGAATATTTTTACCTATGTTCCCATTCAAAATGTTGTATTTATTTGTTTCATGTGTAACTTCCAAATTTTGTATACCTTTATTTTCAAATTCATTGTATTTATTATAAGTATTCTCGGCAAACCTTGATTCATTACTCGGCAATTTATTTTTTTTATCTTTATTTTCATTTGATGGAGGATATATATGAAAGGGTTTAACTTCCACTATTTTACATATTTTTTGTCGATTTACTTTAGATTCCTTCTCCGTTCTTTTCCTTTTGTGCGAACACTCCTCTTCAGTAACCTTAATCTTTCCTTCTTCTTCAGAAATTAAATCGATTTTATTTGGAAGAACCTTCTTTAAAGCCTTTGATTTTACCTCTTCCTTTTCTTCTTGTAAATCTATTAACTTTATTGTAGAGTTTACCATATCTGATTTTAAATTCTCCATGATTTCCGTTTTCTTAATTTTATGATCTTTATCTAATATAACAATTTCATTAATTGTTGATTGAGTCCTTGAAAATTTATCTTCAACATCATTTTTTTGTGCTTGTACATGTTTTTTCTTATTAATATTTTTATCTTGTTTCATTAACCTTTCTTTTGGCATTAAGTCATGACTTACAATTCTAGTTGTATCTGCAGGTTCAATATCTTTTTTGTCAAGATCTGTAATATTTTTATATGGTAAAATATTCTCCAAATCTTTGGAATTAATATTGTCATTTGGTTTTTTAATATTATCTATTGTCTTTTCTGTTTTATTATGTTCGTGATTTGTATTAGATTTGTAGGATTTATTATCAACTTTATATTTTTTGCTTTTGCTAATATTCACATGTTTATCTTTATTCCTACTATGTTTTTTATCTACTTTTTCCTGATGTAGATCAGCTTTATTATCTTCAATTTCTTTTTCTTCACATGACCTAACATTTTGGATTTTTAATTTCATTTCATCTTCAAAACTTAACTTGTTTTTGTGAGAGAGAATCTGATTCAGAACCTGTGACGCCGTTGTTTCATTGGTATTATCTATTGCAGTAGCTTTGTCTGCAGGTGGTTCTATCTTCTCCGTAACTGTGTCCTTTACATTTCCATGAGAGAGAATCTGATCTACAACCTTTGACACCAATCCTTTATTGATATTATTTGTTACCTTGGCCTTGTCTGCAGCTGGTTTTATCTTCTCCATAACATTTTTCTTTTCATTTCCATGATTGTTTTGGTGAGACAGAATCTGATCTACCACATTTAACGACATTACTTCATTGATATTATATGTTGGCTTAGCTTTGTTATCTACAACTAATTCTACCTTCTCCATATCTTTTTTCTTTTCATTCTTCTTCTTAAGTTCTTTGGCTGTCTTAATTATCCCATCAGCATTATTGTTTTTATTTGAGTGATTATCTCCTGAATCATTCCTGTGCGGTATGACATCATTTAAAGAACCTGATTTCTTTGAAGTTTCAGATTTTTTTTCTGTGGCAAGGACTTGATTGGCCTGTGTTTTGCACAAAATAGATTCTTCATTATCCATTTTATTTGGTTCCTGTGTTTGTTTTGAAGAAATTGTTTCCTTCTTAGCAGTTGAAGGGTGATTCTTAGCTTCCTTTAATTTTATTTTAATTGTTCCCTTGATCATATTTGGAACATATTTTATACTGCTTTCTTGATTTAAGATTAACTTGCTATTTTTATCTTGTTTTTCAATCGTATAACTAGAACAATTCTGTTTAATTAATTTATTTTTCTTAATTTTATCATCTTTTATTTTTGGGTTATCAGGTCTTATGTTTTCAGATTTGATTATATGTGACTTAAAAGTTGTCTTACTTTCGCTACTTATATCCTGAATTCTTGAGATACTACAATTGTTTGTTTCAGTCTTATTTTTGTCTTTTGAAGTTGGTTTCTTTTTATGACTGTTTGCATCAGTTTCCTCAAACTGTTTTATCATCTCTGAATTTGCCAAACCTTCGTAACATGGTGACTTAATATCTTGATTATGGCCAATTATCATTTGTAGCTTGTTATCTTCTTGAAATCTAATTTCTTCAATGTCATTGAGATCTTTATTAATTTCTTTTAATTGTGTTGACTCTATTTGGTGTTTAGAACTATTTGTTTGATGACATGATTCTTTCTGAAATATATGTGCTTTATTGTGTTTAGTATTATTAAAGTCCTTAATTTCATAATTTTTTGTGTAATTAAAATTTTGCAATTCTGATGTATTATTTAATGTTTCGTTACTATTTTCTTTACATATAGATTCAACTGGTTCTAACAAATTTGACTCTAAACTAATTGATTTTTTCTTAGATAGTGATGGAACACCAAGATCCTCTCTTGTGTTATTAGAAACTATGAAATTAGGTGGCATATCATTTTGTTCCAAACTTTTCTTAGAGACAAATTCTGTATTATTAATTTTCTTCAACAGATGATCATCTATACCCATTTCTTTATTTTCTAATGCCACAATTTTACCTGGATTTTTACAAGTATTATTTTGATATAATGTTTCACTTTGCAAGTCTTGAAGATAGCATATATCACTATTGTTGGTAAGTATATTGGTGTCTTGAGGGTCCTCAGTATTAGCTTTTTCAATTATACAATTACTTGATGCATCAACATTCACAGGAACATCATTTATCATCTCTTTGAGTTCAGTTTGATTATAATCTTGAATGCCACCATATGAATCAAAAGATTTGTTTTGGAAAGTTTCAGATAATTTTAAATTATCAATATTGAAATGTTGTAATGGTATCATATTTAATTTGTTTTCATCTGTATCAGATGCTTTTGTTGTATCCGAAGAATTTGCAGGTTGAAATACTTCAAGAGATACTCCTTTGATCATATCATCTAGTATTGGCTTTTGTATACTCTTGTTTAATAATTCAACCGGCTGAAGATTGATTTTAATCTCCTCAGTTTTGGTAAAATCAATTTTATTCATTGGTTTTTCTATATGATCAGAATCAAGATTTAATTTTGCTTCTTGTACACTACCAGTTACATAAGATGTGGATATGTCATTTATCTGATAATGATGTAGGCCACTTTTAAGTGTCTTGCTATTATCAATACTCGAATACTCTGATGGTTGAATTGCATCGAATTTGTTTTCAGTAGATTCTTCTTCTTGAAATGATAAAGTAGATCTTTCTTCTGATTTTTGCACTATATGTTTTCTTAAAGGAGTAATCATTGAGGGATCTTCAATATTACTCTTACCTATTATAGCACAAACTTCGTTTTCTTGTGTAACGAATTCCTTATTGTTAAAGTGTTTTAATTTGACATCTTCTACCTTTCTCGATTCTTGAGCTGGTTTATTATATTGTGGTACTAAAGCTAAGTCGCTTGAGAGTGTCTTTGAGCCACAAACAAGGCTTTCTTCTTTGAAATTTTGTAATTGGATAAGAAGTGATTCACTTTCAGCTATACTCCTTTTATCTCCAGATTCATTATGAAATAAATTATCAATCTGTTGATTTGATTTAATAATGATATTACTACTACAATCAACATTCAGAAATTTATCATGCGAGGTTTTAGATATTGCACTTTCTGAGCTCATTTCATTAGTCTCATGATATTCTCTTCTGCTATTTAAATTAAGCAATTCAGATGTATTCAATTGGTATAGGTCTTCTTGATTAATTTTATTCTCTGATAATAATACAGATGTGTTGGATTCTACTGTATCAGGTTCCAAAGTATTAGGAATCTGATCATTTCTGCTTATTTTATCTTCATTTAATTTTAATACTTCATTCTGCTCTCCAATGTTTGATTTTTCAAGTCCTCTGCATAATTTTTTTTGAGAGTCACACTTGTCATCCAATAATTTTTCTCTCAGTATGTTTGCTTTATTCCATAATATTTTATTATTTTCTTCTTCAAGAAGTGATGGTTTGGATTTTTTATGTTCTTGACATAAATCAACTTTTTCCTGAAGTTGTGATTTAGGACATATGTCTATACTATTTTGTTTTTTAGAAGTTGATTCTGTATTTACAACCAAAGTTATCTTTTCTGAAGTAATATTGTTTGGAATTGTTAATTCAGCATCTATAGATTCGCTAGAATTCTTATCCACTGATTTTGAATCTTCAACATCTTTATTACCGATGGTTATTATAGGTGTTACTGAAGATTCATATGAACAAAACTTATTGGATTTACCGTCAACTTTGTTAACATCATCGTTTTTAATATATTCAGTTGTTATAGCCGTTACTGAAGACTCAATTGAACAAAACTTTTCATCATTGCATTTACCATCAGTGTTATTAGCGTCATCGTTAATATCTACGATTATTATAGCCTTTGTTGAAGATTCTGTTAAACAAAACTTCTCATCATTACATTTACTGTCAGTTTTGTTAGTACAATTGTCAATATCTACAGTTGACGTAGCCTTTATTGAAGATTCCATTGAACAAAAGTTATCATTACATTTAGCATCATCGTTTATATCCACAGTTGTTAAAGATGTTATTGAAGATTTCAAAGAAGAAAACTTCTCATTGTTGCATTTATCATCAGTTTTATTAGCGTCACCATTTATATCCTCAGATTCCATTGAACAAATTTTCTGATCATTGCATTTACCATCAGTTCTGTTGGCATCACTTTTAATGTCTACAGTTGTTATAGGTGTTATTGGAGTGTCCAATGGATAAAACTTCTCAATATTGCATTCACCATTAATTTTATTATCATCATTTATATCTATGGTTGTTATAGGTTTCTCAACAATGCATTTACCATCAGTTTTGTTAGAATCGTTGTTAATATCTACGGTTGTTACAGCTTTTATTGAAGATTCCGTTGAATAAAACTTCTCATCGTTGCATTTACCATCAGTTTTATTATCATCATCATTTATATCCATGGTTATTATAGGTTTTATTGAAGATTCCGTTGAACAAAATTTCTCATCATCACATTTACCATCAGTTTTGTTAGAATCCTTGTTAATATCTTCGGTTGTTACAGCTTTTATTGAAGATTCCGTTGAATAAAACTCATCGTTGCGTTTACTATCAGTTTTATTATCATCATCATTTAAATCTATGGTTGTTATAGGTTTAATTGAAGATTCTGTTGAACAAAATTTCTCATCATCGCATTTACCATCAGTTTTGTTAGAATAATTTTTAATATCCACAGTTGTTATAGCTGTTATTGAAGACTCCGTTGTATATAACCTTTTATCATTGCATTCACCATCAGTTTTATTATCACCAATTATATCTATGGTTGTTATAGGTTTTATTGAAGATTCCGTTGAACAAAATTTCTCATCACTGTATTTACTATACGCTCTGTTAGCATCATCGTTAATATCTACAGTTTTTACATCAGTTATTGAAGATTCCAATGAACAAAATTTCTCATCATTGCATTTACCATCAGTTTTGTTAGAATAATTTTTAATATCCACAGTTGTTATAGCTGTTATTGAAGACTCCGTTGAATATAACCTTTTATCATTGCATTCACCATCAGTTTTATTATCACCAATTATATCTATGGTTGTTATAGGTTTTATTGAAGATTCCTTTGAACAAAATTTCTCATCACTGCATTTACTATCAGTTCTGTTAGCATCATCGTTAATATCTACAATTTTTACATCAGTTATTGAAGATTCCAATAAACAAAACTTATCATTGCATTTACCATCAATTTTGTTAGAATCATTCTTAATATCCACAGTTGTTATAGCTGTTATTGAAGACTCCGTTGAATATAACCTTTTATCATTGCATTCACCATCAGTTTTATTATCACCAATTATATCTATGGTTGTTATAGGTTTTATTGAAGATTCCGTTGAACAAAATTTCTCATCACTGCATTTACTATCAGTTCTGTTAGCATCATCGTTAATATCTACAGTTTTTACATCAGTTATTGAAGATTCCAATAAACAAAACTTCTCATCATTGCATTTACCATCAATTTTGTTAGAATCATTTTTAATATCCACAGTTGTTATAGCTGTTATTGAAGACTCCATTGGATAAAATCTTTTATCATTGCATTCACCATCAGTTTTATTATCATCAATTATATCTATGGTTGTTATAGGTTTTATTGAAGATTCTGTTGAACAAAATTTCTCATCACTGCATTTACTATCAGTTCTGTTAGCATCATCGTTAATATCTACAGTTTTTACATCAGTTATTGAAGATTCCAATGAACAAAACTTCTCATCATTGCATTTACCATCAATTTTGTTAGAATCATTTTCAATATCCACAGTTGTTATAGCTGTTATTGAAGACTCCATTGGACAAAACCTTTTATCATTGCATTCACCATCAATTTTATTATCATCAATTATATCTATGGTTGTTATAGGTTTTATTGAAGATTCCGTTGAACAAAATTTTTCATCACTGCGTTGACTATCAGTTTTGTTAGCATCACCGCTTATATCTACAGTTTTTACATCAGTTATTGAAGATTCCAATGAACAAAACTTCTCATCATCGCATTTACCATCAGTTTTATTAGAATCATTTTTAATATTCACAGTTGTTATAGCTGTTATTGAAGACTCCATTGAATAAAACCTTTCATCATCAGTTTTATTATCACCAATTATATCTATTGTTGTTATAGGTTTTATTGAAGATTCCGTTGAACAAAATTTCTCATCACTGCATTTACTATTAGTTTTGTTAGCATCATCGTAAATATCTACCGTTTTTACATTAGTTATTGAAGATTCCAATGAACAAAACTTCTCCTCATCGCATTTAGCATCAGTTTTGTTAACATCATTATTAATATCTATCATTGTTTTAGCTTTTGTTAAAGATTCTGTTGAACAAATCTTCTTATCATTGTGTTTACCATCAGTTTTGTTAGTACCATCTGTAGCAATGACAAATTGAGTCAAATTTTTGAATGATCCGTCTTCATTTTCATTGTTACTTACACTAACGGAGTCTTGAGGCAGTCCACTATTTGCATCTATATATTTTGACTCAACATTGTCATTTTTAGTTTTTATATCATATATAGGCCTAATCATATGTGTAGATGTTATCAACAATTCTTTTGAATTAGACATCATATCTTTGGATTCTTCAACAGATGTGGTGCGAAGTTTTAACTTGGAATCTTTAGGTTGCTTACTAATTTCATTTATACATTTTGACACTACATTTTCAGCAAGTATATCGCTAGATGTTTCTATAGAACAAAACTTAATTTCTGTTTCTTCATCATTGGTTGTCTTGCTAGGCTTTAATTCATAATCATTAGATTGTTTAGTTACTGTATTTAAATTTTTTGAATCCATATCTTCATTTAAAATATTTATTGTATTGAAAGGCTGAATTAAATCCATAGACCTTTTTGTTGAAGGAATGTTCTTATCATTATTAGATGAATTTATTAATTCCTTAGCTTTATTTTCAGTATTATTAAGATCTAAAGATTGAGCAGAATTATTAGGAGATATTATAGTTATTTCTGAACATGATTTGTCTTTGTTGTCATAATCTACAGGTTGTATCAAATTCTGGGATATTTTTTGTTCATCGTTAGTTATATTGACAAATTTTAATTCACAATTATTAGACTGTTCTTTAATTGTATCAGTACATTTCGATTTTACACTTTCAGTTTCAGAATTTATCGTATCCTTAGTCTCAATAGAGCTTGTGGACGTTATTAACATTTCTATGGAATAATTAATATTACCATAAAATTTTTCATTATTGTCACTATCAATATTGGAATTATCAAGCAGATTTTGTTCTATTAATTCTTTCCTTTTTGTGTCATAAGTTTCAAGGTTTATAGATTCCTTTACTAATGTAGAAGTTTTATTCTGAATTTCTTCTAGGTTGTTAATTCTTCGATCATCTGATAAATCTTGTTGAGCCTGACTTATATTGCTTTCTAATAAATTTGGTGGTTTAATTTTGTATCCATTTAATTTGTTTTTTTCTGCACATTCTTGTGTTTCAATAATTTTAGAAGATTCCTCATTCTGAAATACTGAATTTCTTGTTACAGGTTCAGGTGCATCATCATTTGAGATTTTGCAGTAATTTTTAAACTCTTCTTGGCTTGTGCATTGAAAATTGTTAAATTCCTTCTGCTTTGTAAGAGGATCATTTAAAATGTCCACTACTTGAAGTTGATTTGTCTTCATGTTAGAACTTTTATTTTCTTCCACATGCAAAGCACTACTACTTGGAGCACTAGTAATAATTTCCCCATGATAAACTTCACTGTCTTTCTCTGGTGTTTCAAGGGCATTACATTTGTTATCTTCAACTGATATCTTGTGAGATTTTGTATTAACATTTTTACTACAGTTTATCACAATTTCAGAATCATTCTTAGACACTAATTTGTGGAGTGCATTCAAACAATATTCTTCTTCTTTTTTCTTGTTTTGTTGAATTAATTCAGGGTGTTTACTATTACACATCTCTTTATTTTCTTCAGATTCAGAAAATTGTACTATATCTTTATTCAATAGGGTGCAATCCATTTGAATATTTGACTGTCCAATTTGTGAATCTACTACTTCAGGTACAATAACTTCTGGACTTTGCAAAATATTCTCATCACTCATATTTTGGGTAGATGAAACCTCTGGAAATTGGGAAGAACTTGATGAATGTAATGTGTCAAGCTTTTGAACTTCTGTTGATATTTCAGATTCTGGCAATGTAATTTCAATGTTTTTGTTTTTAATAGAAGAGGTCTCTTTTATCTGAATAACTGGAGACGAGGTTCCAGTTGACAGACTATATAAAGAGTCACTGTTGGCTTCATTTAATGGCATGTTAAGGATTCTTGCATTTTGGGTATCAGAAATATCAGGAAAAACCCGATAGTCGGAGGATGTGTTTGTAGTGTGATCCATAGCTGTTGATGATATCTCATCAGACTTTAATGCAATTTCAGATAAAGCCTTTTCTTTAATGGATGTTAAAATTACGTTATTTGGTTTATTAACCAAAGATATAGACGATGTTAAAGTGCTACATGCTACTCGAGTAAAAGAATCATTATTTATTTCTATCCCTGAGTTAAGCTTCGCATCACTAGAAGAAGGTGTGTCACATGATTTTAATTCTTGCAATTCTCTCAAGAAATCATCGTTTTCACCCATACCCACATATTCTTTTGCTTTAGTAGAAGTTATGATTTCTTCCTGATTTAGTTCATCGCTTTTTGTTGATGGAAATTGAGTAGTATCAAAAGCTGAATTAACTTTTTGTTTTAATAGTACTGTTGATGAAATGTGATCAGAATTAGTTTCTTTAGAGGCTGATATTGAGGTAGCTTTTGGAATTTCTTCTGTATCATTACTAGTTGTTGAAATTTCAAAACTATTTATTAATCCCAATTTATGTGCTTCTGCAGTATGTTCTTTGGAGTTTTTCAAATTAGTCTTTGATATATCACTACACTGAATTTGATCGTCATCATCATCGTCAACTAAAATAGGTTTTGGCTTGATTCTTCTTTTTCTCCTATCTAATGTTCGATTTGTTGTTCTAGCAATCTTTACTTGAGTAGGAAAATGTTCACAGTCGATAACTTCAACATCACTGTCCACACTTTCACTTTTGAAGTCACTTTTACAAGCTACTTGAAGATCATCATCATCATCTTCAATAGTGATGACATTGGGAGGGGATTTTAAACTGTGTTTAGTTCCTGAGAAGTTGGATGTTGTGCCTTTTTTCACAGTACCCTTTTCTTGTTTTATGTTTTTCTCCTTGTCATAGCATATTGGATAATTGTAATTAAATTGCTTTATAGAATCACAGTCACTGGTTTTCTCATCTTTCACTAATATTACTTCCTCAGTATCTTGTAATCCTCCAGCTTTTGAAGATGAAGCTAGCTTAGATCCTTTTTTATTATTGAATTGCCCTTCTTTCCTTCGTGTTTTTCTGGGCACAGAATTGAGATAGTCCTTTGAGTCCTATAAAGAAAGATTTAATTAATTAGTGTATATCATCTTATTTGCATAAGCCACTTTAAATTTGTAAGTAAAACATAAAAATAATTAAACTCAAATGATATTTCTGGTAATAAAGTGTGATGGAAGACCCAACGGGTGCAGAGCATAGTCTCATACAAAGGAAACAGTTCATTCAGAAAAGTATTGTGATTTTGATGTTTTTTTAATAAGAAATTTTAATTGATGTTTTGGTGTCCTCTGGTCTAATTCTTTTTATTAGAAAAAAGTTTGAATAGTCATACATAATAAAATATAGCATATGTGGGCATATACATAAAAAATATAATTAGAAAGGGTCATTGAATATATATATATATATATATATATATATATATATATATATATATATATATATATATATATATATATCCTCCTAAAAGAAGGTTTCATCTGACGCCAAAATTCTCTGAAATGGAGTATATTCGACCCTGTGCCCTTTTGAACTCATTACTCTGAGTGTGGAATATTTTTGGTAATAGATAAACAATTTTTTTTAAATTTTATATGATGAACTAACTAGTTTATTATAACTGTTTTCAAATTCTCTCTAATGTTCTTCATCTCCTTCCTTCAATAATACTTTGATAATGATCTGTAAAAATCAAAGCACACGTCAAGAAACAAAATGAAATTATGGAACAGTATAAGTGACAGGTACAAAAACAATTACCAACTAAATGAATATGAATAAAAAACTAGTAGTATTAATTAATCAATAGCTCAATTAGTAGTGCAGAAGTTAGATAAATAATTGACCTAGAGGCAATGCCATTAGTAGAGAAATCAACAGTACTATTCTAATTGCATTTAAATTATTTCTTGTTAAATATTTTGTTTCAAATGAATACACACTACTAATTTATAATCATAATTTATACAATACAATAAGCTGTAAATATATCATACTATTCTTTCTTAAAAAATATAATTTGTTGCCAACACCAGTCCTTTCCAAACAATAAGTTATGTTATTGCCACAATTATTAATTTAATAAATCGTGGCGATTTTTAACACATTCTGAATTAGGAAACGCTTCCAGTATATGTAATATCTCGTTTTGTTTTCAAGATAGAAACATACTGTAACACAAATAGATACGTGATTTTCCTTTATTATTTCTTCCTATTACATTATGCAAAATATTATAATTTTAAATTTTCTGCAATTACATATTCAAATTTTAACTTGTATCCTCCTATTAAGAATGTGAGGAAAGGTATAATTATTGACTATTTAAATATATATATATATATATATATATATATATATATATATATATATATATATATATATAATTTCTAATACTAATAATAAATATAAAAGAGTAACTTACTTATTTTGTAAATTTCAAATTTTAATGAAAGAACTTCTGTGCTTCATTTCATAACTAAAAAATTGAAAATCTTCTAATTTGTCTCAGTATAAATACAATGTACCCTTAATATTTCTTGAATAATTTTCTCACTTATCTTTTGGTGAAACATTATGAAATATTAATAATAATATTTTAACTAATTTTCGCTTGTAACATCCCAAGGACATTGATAATACGAAATAATTTAATCAGTTTCCAAAAACACGTTGCTTAGCAACGTATTTGAGGAATCTTATTAAATTATAAGTATTTATCAATGTTTGAGGGATATTTGGTTCGAACATTTCTTGCAAGTAAATTATTTATTCAACATTATTAAAAATATAATTATTAAAGGAACAGTTTGTAAAATTAAATATTTATTTTGCTTAGCAACGTCATAATATCGGCGATAAGCTCCCATAAGGTGACTTCAGTTAAAGTTTATGTTGATTGGTTATTTTTGCACATGTGACTCTGAATTAAGCGATTTAATTTAATTTCAGCAAGAAATGTTCAGTGAACTAAACAAAGTGTTTAACATTTCACTACATCTTACAATGTATTCTGTGCAGTATTACAAATAAGGAGAGTCAAAAATAAACGTCAGACATACTTACTTCTTGTTCAGAAGTGTCCGATTCTTCATCATCAGTCCCATAA
Organism: Ontholestes murinus; assembly: GCA_963969525.1. NCBI lineage: Eukaryota > Metazoa > Arthropoda > Insecta > Coleoptera > Staphylinidae > Ontholestes > Ontholestes murinus. The sequence continues at coordinate 52,148,085 of OZ018391.1, forward strand.
TCGTCAATTTCCATTAAATATTTCAACTCATTATTGAACCACATATCACCAACATATAGCAGATCATCATCACCAGAGAAAATCTCATTCAGTTGCTTTTGAATGAGAGTTTCTTTAAGCGCCAACCTAAATTTAAAAAAGTTTTAAAAACACATATTACAAATAGTGGCTTTTTAAAGCCATGTCAGTTTGTTAAAGTTATTTTATATATTACAAAAATTATACTATTTTAAATGATCAATAACTATTGCTACTTAAGAGAATTTAATAATTTATTTATAGTTCAAATGAACATTGAGTTAGATTAGTTATAATAACAGTAAACTAAACTCAGTAAAATATGTTATATAGAAAAAATATTTATCATTTTTTATGAACTTAACACAATTTCAAGTAAGTTCAGACCTAGATAGCAAAGATTTAAAAAATTACCCTGCTAGTGTTTCCATGTACCATTCAGGAAATTTGTAGGTTCGATATGCTGTCACAATAATATGTACCATGAAGACTTTGCATCTAATCTCCGAGTCATGTTCAAAATAGTTAATCAGTATAGTTTCTAGGGTACAAATTAGTTTCTGCACATCACATTTATGTGGATCTGGGTTTGGTCCCAAAGCCTCATACTCCAAAGCAACATATCGGCATAAAAGATGGAACATCCATTTTGTTCGTGGATACCTTTTCTTTTGCTGAAAACAAAATGGCAATTACAAGTTTAGCTTCACAATAGTATTGTGTCCTCATAAGATAAATAATAATAAAAAATACTTGCCAATAAAATAGTGTAATAATGTCAATTTTTATAAAAAAAAAACTTAAGAATTAAATTACTTCTTATAATACATATAGCCATTATCATATTGATTTTACTATTTGGTATGAATAAAATGTGAAAAATGTTTTCAAATATAAAAAATATCTAATGATACACAGGGTGTTTCTGTTACTAGGGGAATAAAATTAACCACATATACTTGAGTGAAAATGATGATGATTCGTAAAAAAAATATTATAAAAGTCTTCAGATGACCAAGATACAGGCCAGTAAATATTTCAAAAGAAAAATACTTACCATGAGCACACCATTGTTGTACAAAGTAAGCATTGTTAAATGTGTACGGGCCGCCTCCATGAACTCTGGGCATCTTCTCTCAGACCTGGATGTTTCTACAAACACCCTAAAAATATAGCATATTTTTATATGGACTCTGAGTCATGGCGTTTGCTAGGATGATATGTAATTTAGCAACAAAAAAAACATACAAAATAACTCTTTAACATGAGTGAAATTTAAATAATTTTACATGCATTATTGTAAATTAAAAGTGAATTCTTAATGAATCTTCTTTCTTCATTTTTCTTTCTTCCCAACTGGTTTCTTCATTCTTCAATCTTCAGAGATGTTATTTATCAGCATTTCTTCAGTAGCACACGTCTTTACTTTCATTATTTTTGTTTAAAATGTAATTTTCTATTTGTCAAATTAATAATGATTTAAAAGTAATAATTAAAAATTATGAATGAACAATGAATGTTAATTTAAAGTGAACTTTGTTGAAGAAAAGTCAGGTTTTTTCCATTGCAGGTACATGAAAACAGCTCTTCCATATCTTCTTCATTTTCATAATTCTTCTTCTTTTCTTAAATTACCCCTTGAATAAAAAAATAAGATCTTCATTTAATATGTACCTATACAGTTCCATTGCTTTTCTTCTTGTCACCGCCCTTGTGTACTTAGTAGGATAGAAACTTTCAAAACTCCATGATGTGGGTGCTGCAAAAAAATCAATCCATTAATAAAGTAACAATTTTTATTTAAACAAAACATGAAATTTAAATTTATTTTATACCTATCCAAGCGTTTTTCTTAAGAACGCCATATTATATCACCATAAAAATAAGTCAAAAATGTAGATCATATAAAAATACAGAAGTCTGTGAATTATTATTATTTATTATTATAAAAGACACATTGTTTTTTGACTATAGAATTTCATATTGATTAAACAACAACTGTATTTTGATTTGAGAATTGAGGAATTTATGTAAAAAAATTAAAAATCAAGCCTATTCTAAATGTCAGAAGTGAATAAGTGAACTCTGAATAGTTGACAGTCTCACAAAGTGTCAAAATAGTATCAGTCATTGGTACAACACTGCAATGATTTTAAATAATTTTACCATTAAAATTAATAACGAAATATATTTTTTATTATACTTATCTGAAAACACTTTGATTCCATATGCCTCTAGAATAATGGAATCGTCACTTTTTCAGGCGACCGCACAGAAAATGTTTGTTTGTGCGGTCTTTCTGTGCGCTAACCAATGTTTCCATAGTAGCAGATAAGGTTTGAAGTTTATTTTTGTGTCAGTGAAAGCCAATTTAAAAAATGTACTCAGACTTAGATCAAAATCCTGATGTTCCAGACGACATATTAGCTCAAGCGGCTCAAGTAAGTGCAGATTTACTACCGACAAAATCAAAAACAAGATACGAAAAGGAATATGAAATATTTAATGAATGGCGGGCTCAGAAGAATATAAAAAATGTAAGTGACGATGTACTTTTAGTCTATTTTTCGGAAAAGGCTAAATCTATGAAATCATCAACTTTATGGAGTAGATTCTCCATGGTAAAAAGCTGTTTGGCTATTAAAGAAAATATTGACACGAACATTTTTCGAAAAACTGTAGCATTTTTGAAGCGTCAAGCGGTGGGTTACGTACCAAAAAAATCAAGAGTTCTTACAGCAGAACAAGTAACTAAATTTTTATGTGAAGCTTCAGATGAGCAATATCTATTAGCAAAAGTAATATTAGTGTTTGGAATATTCGGTGCGTGCCGTCGAGATGATTTAATACGTTTAAGTTTAGACGATATTAAAGATAATGGTAGTTTTCTTGTCGTGTTTTTGCGAGATGGAAAAAATCATAAATCGAGAAGTTTCACGATTTCAAATGAAGGATGTACATTCGAGCCCTGCACACTTTACCGCAAATATGCAGATTTGCGGCCTAAACATATGGAGAGCAGAAGATTATTTGTAGCATACCGAAACCGTAAATGTTACGCTCAACATGTTGGATGCCATACTATCAGTGGTATCCCCAAACTTGTTGCGAAATACCTAAAACTAAATGATCACGAAAAATATACCGGACATGGCCTAAGGCGTTCTTCAGCAACCATGTTGGTCGAAAGCGGTGGTGACTTGCTTACTCTGAAAAGGCACGGAGGATGGCGTTCTTCCAGTGTAGCAGAAGGATATATAGAAGAATCTATACAAAGAAAAATAGAAGTTTCAAGGAAATTGTTTAACCCATCTCATGCGGAAAATACAACATCTGCAATTATAACTCAAGAAAATGAAATACTAAGGGGAATAAACTTTAACAATAATACTAATTGTACGATAAACCTTACTATTAATAATAACAGTTCCAATTAAATATGATTTTCGTTAATATTAACTCTACTTATATTTTCACTATTATAGATATTAGTTTTGAAAAAAAAAAATTATCAAAATATCTCTCTTAATATTGTTGTTTTCAAATAAGTATAATAAAAACGGTCACGCGCGCACGGAAAAATCCTTTTTTCTGGACTCCTAATGAAATATACTATTTTACCTTTTCTTATGGAGATTATTCTTTCAAATACAAAAACAACAAAAACGAAAAGTATTTTAATAGGGAAGAAAAAACAAAAAAAAATTAAAAATTAATTATATGTAATCAAAATTACCTCTGTTTGACACTGTATTGAGTAATGAATTCAGGCATATTTATTTTAATAAAATAAACAGCAATTTGAAAAAAAGTTGATTGTCTTTTGTCAAAAACTGCATTCAAGAAAAAAGTACCAGTTCAGTTAATGTTAAAGTTAAAGGATTTTCGTATATGTATACAGGGTGAGAAAAACAGTTAAATGGGGAAAGATGTGTAGTTTTAAGAGACGTACGTCCCCTACAAAAATATTATGAACAGATGAAATGTGATTCATTAATTGTGGTATTTTCAATCACCTCAATGAACATATATGGAATCAAGAGAATCCACAAGAAGTTTCACAGAGAAAACTACAAATTAAATTTTGGATAAATCCATCGGTGCGGGGTAAAATATTCTGATTATTCTTCATGGCTTTTTTTAAAATCCAAAACATATACAGTGTGTAAAGTGATGGGGTTTCCTATAGGAAAAACTTTTTTAATGTGAATTTTAGGAAAAAAAACTTATTCTTTATAAAAAAAATTGCTTGCTTCGAAACCCCTTATGGTCAAAGAAAAATCCATTTAACACTTAAGATAAGATAAATAAAATCGTGATGTGGCCATCATAGTACTTTCCCTATATTTTACTTGAAAACTATGAGGTTTACGCAAAAGGGCTATTCTTAATGATTTGTCCAGTTTTGAATTCTCTACAATTTGTAATACACGTTTCATGTAACTATAATAATTTATCAGCAATTGGCAAAAAATGTCAAAATTTTCAATTTTTATTTTTTTTCTCAAAAGTTAAGAATTTTATGAAAAATATGTTTTAATAAAACTTATTCAGTTTTTCATTCCCTTTAACTTTTGTTTGAACGGTTTTTTTAAATTTTATATATTTAGAAAAATATCACGAAAAAACAAAAAAACGCCTCGAATAAACATCCACTTCCGGTCTATAATTGATCACCAAAAGCTTTTCAGTTCTGATCATTCGTTTTTGAGATACAGCGCCGACCAACAGACAGACAGACAGAGACACACAAAGACACAAAAATTTTTTTTCCAGAAATTAGAATACGGATATTTCCGCAAAAAAAAAATCAAAAAAATACTTCCTCTAAATATACTTCGTATATAGGGAAAGTAAGAGTTGTTGATTTTAAATATGACTAAGTCCGAGTTTTTCAGTCATATTTGAAATCAACAACTCGACATAATTTCAATTTTTTATCTTATCTTAAGTGTTAACTGGTTTTTTCTTTGACCATAAGGGGTTTCGAAGCTAGCAAATTTTTTTATAAAGAATAAGTTTTTTTCCTAAAATTCATATTAAAAAAGTTTTCCCTATAGGAAACTCCATCACTTTACACACTGTATAAAATATAATTTATCAGTTAGTATTCTAACAAGATCTCGTTTTTTTCTTTTCGTAGTATTTCTTAAATCAAATCTAATTAGACTTTCAACTAAAACTTTAAAATTAAATTCAAATTTTAATTAGGAAATACTTAAACTTACTAATGAGGATAATTTGTAATGTAGGTACCACAAGGGTACTTTTCTTTGACTAATTATCATTTAAAATTAATATTATATAATTTCAAAGTAACTCTTTTTGTGCCTTAATAATATTTAAAAAATATTTAGTAGAAAAAATACCCAATTCTGTTAAGCTACATATCACTAGAAGGCTAAAACTAAAGATTCATTCGAAAATTGCATTTTTAAAAAACATGCAGCATTATTATAACATAAATTCAAATTACTAAGCTTAAATATTAAAATTGTATTTATACTCATACATATTATTACATTTTACATTATATATGTTAAACATTATTTTAATTTGCCATGTAAAGTATATGTACCTTTTTGATTTCTGAGCATCTGGGTATGAACAGCACCTTTGTTGTCCTCCACCTTGACTACTTCTGCAATAATAAAAAAAAAGATTTAATTATAATTTGTTTATATATACAACGTGTCCACGTAAGTATGCAACAAATGGGAAACTTTTTTATTATTAATTTCTCAGAAAATTTTATTCTTTATAAAAGTTGGTGCTTGATCTTAAACGTACTAAAATTATATAAATATATAATTTGGGCCTATTTTATATAATTTAAAATGCATAGCCATGTAATGTCAAATAAAAATAAAATAATTAACACAAAATTACCTACAAATTAAAACAATATCACAATTTTTTTATCCAATTTTTGACAAAAGACAATCAACTTTTTTTAAATTGCTCTGTATATACTCTCAAAATCCTATATTTTTGTAAACTATCATCAATTCTCAAATATATTAGAATAAAATATATTTTTTCAATAATGCCTATATAAACTAAATCACTTAGACATATTCAGCCATAGAGCACAAAATGTTACTGAGACTCTTTCTTATAGCACACCACAAGTGTTCACTCACTCAGGTGCTTTGAACTATTATTGTTACACCTTGTTAGATATTCTTGCCTAGTATTCTCTCTTGTTAAATACCTTGTTGTATTGTATATATGTATATAATAGTTTGCTCAAATTAATAAATATATCAAAATATATTTTTCACACATCTGAAAAGATATTTTTTTGTGAATATTAAAATGTAAACAATTTTATCTATACATTAAACAGAAGCAGAGGAAATTGAGGAATTTATGGTAAAAAATTAGAAGTCAAGCACTCATATTAAAAATAAGTATAGCCTATTCTAAATGTCAGAAGTGACAGTCATTGATACAATACTGTAACGATTTTTTAATAATTTTATCATTAAAATGAACAACAAAGAATGGGTTGACATGGTGCAAGCTTATTTTGAAAGCGGAAGTAGTAGTAAACGAGCTTTGCGTCTCTACAGAAATTGTTTTCCTGACAGAATAATGCCATGTGCCGATAAATTTGGAAGACTGGTACGTAACTTGAAAAATTTGGGTTTAAAAACAAACAAAAATGCTCGTGTAATAAAGATTACTTGAGCTTCAAGTAAAACCCGGATACGTCTACCCGACCCTGCTTATAATCTGGAAGTTTCTCAGCGAACAGTATTCTCAAGAAACATAATTTTTTTTCATACATACCACAAAAAGTACACCCTCATTATTGCAATGACCCTCAATAGAGGATTCAATTAATTCAATTTATTAATAAGTTAAAAGAAGATCCTATTTTTTATAGTCGCATGCTTCGGTCAGATGAATGCACTTTCGGTAAAAATGGTTTATTTAATAGAAACAACCATTACCACACTGGAAAAATGATCATATTGTTGTGAAAAATAATTCCCAAAGACGATTTAGTGATAACGTATGGTGTGGTATTTTAGGAGACAGACTAGTGGGCCCCTTTGTTATTGACGGCACTCAATTAAGAAAAATATTATTCTCTGCTAACAAACAAAATAAGTAATTTTCTAGATAAATTGCCATTAACAGTGTTGAACACAATCAAGTTTCATCAGGATGGTGCTACTCCACATAAGGCACGAATAAATGTTCAATTTTTAAATAACAATTTTGGCAATCGTTGGATTGGAATTATGGGGTTAGAGATAATGTCTATTTGACCCCTTCAGATATCCCAGAAGTTTTAAAAAGAAGGATAGTGCAAGTCAGTTGGGAAATATCTCAAAATTCTTTACTCAATGCAGTGACAAACGTTTCTGGAAGATGCGAATAGTGTCTGGCACAGCACGGAAGTAATTTTGAGGACCTATAATATATTTTTTAATATTTTTTGTGGCTGTTTTTCATATTAAAATACGTTTTTCGTTGTCCTGTGTTTACATATTCGAAAGGATAGATAGAAGAATTGGTAAAAAAATATACTTTGTATATTTTAATATTTAAATTATTAATAATCATTGCAGTACTGTACTAATATTCGGAGCTTATTCAATTACTTTTGACATTTAGAACAACAGCCACATCTACTGTTTACTATGGGTACTTGTTTTTTTTCCCATTAATTCCTCAATTTCTCGACTTTGATGTTTGATGTATGAATAAAATTATTTACAATTTTATATTCAGAAAAAAATCTTCTTTCAGATGAATAAAAAATACTACCTCTGTTCCATAATAAGTGAGCCATTTGAGTTTTCTTTCAAACTTATTGACACTTAGTTATTTTTTCAATTTCTATTTTGATATTCTTAATATTCACCAAATTCCTAATCACATGTGCCTTGGACGTCAAAATATCTGACAGGTTAATTCTTCAAAAGCAACAATTAACATTCGATTTTTTAAGCGAAAGTTTTCTAAAGCCAGAAGTTTCAAACGATGAGAAGACCAAATTTAATTAACCAAAAACGAACGGCTATTATTCAGTTTTTAAAACATCAGAAAAATGGACGGCTGAAAAAGGGAGCAGTGATTTTGGCAATTGAAAAATTCAGAACATCAAGAGCCACTATAAAAATAAAATATGGAAACAAGGTAATGATTCTGTTTGTGGTTTGGATGAAAATACGCCTATGAATGTTGATTCCAACAAGTAAGGAAAGTCGGGTCGGAAAAAATTGACAAAACAGAAAAAGTTGCCAATATTCAATTAGTTGATCACAAAAGAAGAGGGACATTGCGGTCGTTATCAGTTGCAATTCCACCTTCCTCGCTATGGAGGTTGCTAAAAAAGAGGCATTCCAATTCACGTCTGGATTATTGTCTGTCGTTTGTGAAAGAAAATGGCGAGTTTGAGGATTTTATTCAGTAAAGCAGAACATCTATCTTCTACCTGATGAAGTTGAACCATGTCGTCAATTTCAAAGTAAGTCAAACATGATCAAAGTGATGTTTTTGGAAGCCATTGCCCGACCGCGGTACGATCGTTACCGTAGCCAGTTCGCGAAATAGCAAAAATCGAAGGTGCAATGGTAACCAAACTTGTAGAAATCTGTAAAGATGTTTACAAACCTATGTTAATGAATAAATTGATTCCGGCAATATAAGAAAAGTGGCCAAGGGGTTCCTCAAACTAGGAGTATAATCATACAGGATGATAATGCAAGACCACATTGCATTATTGAAGATGAGCAACTTCAGACCGAATGTAGGAGGGATGGTTGGAACATTTGAATGTGCTTGATCTTGGCTTTTTTTTGTCTATTCAATCATTACAACACCAGCATTCACCGCGCAATATTGACGAATTAATAAGAGTTGTCGAAGAATCTTTTGAAGAGGTGACTAGAAATACATTAGATAATGTGTTTATAACTTTGCAAACAGTTTTGAAATCGATTATAGGTTGTGACGGTAACAATAATTATAAACTTCAACATATTAGCAAGGCAAAGCTTCGTAGGGAAAATCGCTTGCCTACTATTCGTCTATACTAAGATTTTTTATTAGTTATAAGTTATTTTGTAAAAATATAAGTATAAATATAGTATAGTAGTATAGGAATGGCTCACTTATTATGGAAAAAATATAAAACGGTAATGGCTCATTTTTTATGGAACAGAGGTAGTATATTAAACCTAAGCATAAAAAATTAAATCTACTAAACTACATTCTAAAAAAACAAAAAATACATTCCTTCCATATATTATTTCACTCCACTCTCCTCCTCCCTCTCTCCTACCCCATTCTCCTAAGTACACTTATTCTGGCGCCATCCTCATTCATCCAGTTCGTCACCCTCCTGCACCCTTCCACCCACTCCTCACTCACCTCCTTGCACTCCTCCGCCAAATGTTCCCATGTATCCCTCCCATTCTTACACAAAACGCACTTCCCATAACTTTCTCCCATCCACCACTTTCTCCTTCTTTTATCTGACCCTTTATCTTGTCATTGTCTTATCCTCTCTTCCCATTCTGCTCTCCTCTAAATACCTCGGCTTTCTTCCATGTACCTGCTATCTCCCATATTCCTCATTGTACTTACTTCTCTCTATACAGCCCTGCTTTTTCTGTCTCTCCGCTTCTCTTTCCTTCTCATATACCCAATCCCCTTTCTCCCTTTCTCAAGCCATTCATTCACCACTTCCTCCGCCAATCCTACCCTTTCGTACATTCCCTTTCTCTCCGCTCCCCATCTACCCTCCAATATACTCTTGTTCATCCACCATACCTCCGTTACCAATCTCCCTTCTTCCAGCGCACACATTCTCATCTCGAACCTCACCACTCTCTTTACTGTGGTAAATAGAGCAATTTGAACTCTTACTCTTGTTTGGTCAAGGTAATACTGAAGTATTACTTATATTAATTTTATATGAAACACGCCATTTTATATACAAATTATTATATTCCACCATTTTAACTAACCATCATTTTTTTATACAATGAAATAACAATTTCTAATACAGGGTTTAGTATTTATTAGAAAATGCAATATAGCAGTAAATTAAGTAATATTTTGAATACATTGTTAAAATCATGACAATGAAGGTGTGCTTAAAATATTAATATTAAAGAATGTAATAATAAACTAAAAATATAAATACCACTTATTAGGAATGCCAATGCAGTAATAAACACATATAAATTGCTAGATCCAAATACTGCCAAAGTATATCAAGAAACAACAGAAAACAAGTTCAAACTAATTGAAATAAATTAAAACAATAATCTGGAAGAATTATGGAACGTATTCAAAAACACAATTCTAATAAGATCAAGTGAGATATGCGGTGTGAAGAGGGTAAATGTAAATGGCAAAAAACAAACAAAATGGTGGAACGATGAAATAAAAGATGAAGTCAGAAACAAAAAAGAAAAATGGGAACAATACTTGAAAAAGCACACCGAAAGCAGCTACATAGAATACAAAAAGCAAAGAACCAAAATTAACGTGATGGTAAGAGATGCGAAAAAACAACAGTGGAAAGAATTTGGAAATAAATTAGAAAAAGATAGCAAAGGCAACCAAAAACTGTTCTACAAAGTACTCAAAAATATGAGAGGAAATGACAAATATGAAATTAAACAAAAACTAGGAAAAGACAAACGACTTCTTAAAGATGAACATAAAATTATAGAGAGATGGAAAGAATATTTACAAGAATTATTATTTACTACACAACTAGAAAATAGAGAGTAGAGAAGAGACAATATACAAGACAAAACAAGAAATGGGCAAACATAACAATACAAGAAATAATTGGTGCAATTAAAGCGACAAAGAGAGGCAAATCTGCAGGTAACGACAGAATAACTCCAGAGATGATCAAACTGCTTGGGGAAAACGGGATACAAACATTGACAAGAATACTCAATAAAGTATGGGACATTGGAATAATACCAAGAGACTGGAAGACCAGCATTATAGTACCGTTATATAAAAATAAAGGTGAGTAGAAATTGCATGAATTACAGGGGAATAACTTTAATGAACATAGTTGGAAAAATATATGAATCCATTCTAGACAAAAGACTAACAGCCGTACTAATAGACCGAGATTAATTCTCGGATTGTAGAATCCTAGATTAATTGTCGTATTTTTTTAGTTACATTTAAATATCACTGGTTTTATTTTGGTATCACGGAACAGCTGATGGTATTGTCAATATAACCCGTGATTGTCAGTTGAGGAGCATGTGCAAAGTTTGTTTGCAAAAACATTAAATGAAAATAATTCTAGAATTTTCATTGAAAATAATTATCGACTGTACTTACTTTAATCTTGATTAAAGAAAAACAATGCTTATTCCTTGTCCCTTATCACACAAACTAACTTTGCAAACAAACATTTGACGTTTTTCTTTACTGAAAAATCACGTCAGCTGTTCCGTGACACCAACCTAAAACCAGTGATATTCAAATGTTACTAAAAAAGTTACTAAATCTGACAATGAATCTAGGATTCTACAATCCGAGAATTAATCTCGGTCTATTAGTACGGCTGTAAGAGACATAATAGAATCTCAGCTTGAAGAAGAACAAAGCGGATTCAGAAAAGGATGTAGCACTCAGGACCTTATTTTTATGATAAAACAAATGATCGAAAAGAAGAACAAAATCAAAAGATGCAAATCAAGAACTATATGCGGCATTTACAGATTTAGAAAAGGCTTTTAGGGGAATTTAGGGGAATACCCCAAAGACTGGCCTGGGATAGTTTAGTGAGGAGAGGAGTATATAAACAACTGAGAGTAGCAATCAGAAGTGTATATCAAGATAATAAAATGTATATTAGGAAAGACAATTCACAATCATCGGAATTTCAAATAAATGATGGTCTACGGCGAGGTGCAATACTGAGTCCATCATTATTTATAATCGTAATAGATGACGTTATGAAAGAAATAAAAAATGCAGTGAAGAAAACACATCTACGTATTACAACCTAACACCAACATATATATCCCACCTTGCTTTCGTGGACGACTTAATGATATTCTCAACGGAGAAAGATCTACAAAACAACCTTTGTATATGGGAAAAAGCCCTAGAAAAAAGAAATATGCGAATAAATACTGCAAAAACAAAGGCTATCGTTTTTGGAAAAACAAATACCACAACGGTTAACGTAAAAATAAAAGAAGAAAACATAGAACGAGTAAATAACTTCAAATACTTAGAGGTACATATACAAAACGATGGTAACATGGAAATGAAAATAAATAACAGAATAAATAAAACAAAAATATTCCATTGATTGAGGAATAAATTTATAGGAAAGAAAGAAGTAGACAAGACAACAAAAATGATAGTTTACAAAACTATTTATAGACTAATTTTGACGAAGCAGAAACATGGGTACTAACAAATGAACAAAAAAGTAAGATGCAAGCAATAGAAATGAAGAACTTGAGGAGAGTAAAAAAAAGTACACGCATGGATAGGATTAGAAACGAAATAGTACGAGAACTAGACATAGGATCGATTGGGTAGATTGGATAGATAGATGGCAGGATTGGATAGAACAAAAACAGCTAAAATGGTATGGACACTTAATACGCATGAGGGACACGAAACCAGCGAGGCGCATATGGGACACAAGAACACGAAGAGCAAAAACACAAGGAAGACCAAGAAAAGGATGGAGAGATGAAGTAGCTAAAACATTAATGAAAAGAAATCTAGACTGGATAGAAGCAAGAAAAATCGCAAAGGACAAAAACAAATGGGCATTATTTGTACACAATAATAAGGAATAATTTATATTAAAAGTACAGAAAAAATATAACCCTTACACCTTCGGGTAGAGAAAGGTTCTTAGATTATATATATACAACGTGTCCTCGTAAGTATGCAACATATTTCACAAAATAATGTCAACCATTTGTTATTAGTCTGTTTTTTACAACAATGTTCCAAATTTTTTCAAGACACAACATTTATTGGAAAATATATAACGAGTGTCCAACAATTATTGCAGTCCCGGGTGGCATTGGAATCAAAAACGTAGGTCAATTCTTTCATGTGCCAAACAAATGAACTGACATTTCAATTGTCAAACATAACTTAAATGTGCATTAAAAATGTCAGTTCATTTATTTGCAACATGTAAGAATCGACCTACGTTTTTTATTCCAATGCCACCCGGGTCTGCAATAATTGTTGGACACCCGTTATATATATATATATTTTCCAATAAATGTTGTGTGCCTTGAATTTTTTTTTCTAACATAAATATTAAATTAAAATCAACATAAAAATTTAAAGTTGACTATCATTTGCCAATGAAGTTAATTTTGAAAAAATATATAATTAATGTCATTTCATAGTATTTAAACGGCCATTCAATTTGTTTTTTAGTTGATTCAAATCGGTTAATAAATAACAGAGTTATGGCGTTGGGCTTTTTGATCGAACCTCGGTATATTCAACCACTGATTTTTTAAATATATATTCATACAAAATAATAATGATGTTCTATTTTTGATAGCAATATTTACCCTTTTTCTCTTATGTAAATCAAATTTTATTACTTATTACTTTCAAACTATTACTTATACTTTAACACATTAACGCCGGCGGGTACCACCGGTGGTACACGAGTTTTTACGCTTTTGGTACGCCACTGATTACTTCCATGGTGACAATAAATAATTTTATCGCGCATCTAGGACTTCTGTCACTTCCATAGCAACCATAATAACCATAGGCATGCGAGCCAAATTTTGTCATTTTAAATGAATAATTGTAGGGTACAAAAACGCCGGCGTCAACGTGTTAAATAGAACGCAACTGTAAACAGAAAATGTTTAGCTATGGTTTGTTTCTTGGTTTTGATTATTATAAAAATTGTGTATATAAAAGGAAACCTTATCAAAAAATGTATTCTTAATATTTTAATTTACCTTTGTTATTCCAAACTATAAAGTTATTTAAAATAGTACAAATATGCAAAGCACTCAAAATATAATTGAATTTCACATAAACAGGTCATACAATTCTTATAACACAATCGTGCTATATAATTTAAATATCTGTATGCAATAACATACAATAATGTAAATGCTAATCTTAATGATATTAATTTACTTTTTTGATATCGACAACAATATAGGAAAACAAAAATTACTAATTATTCTAAAAATTATTCAAAGTTGTCAAGGTAACCTGTATTGTGTTCAAGTTTAAAGGTTAATTGTTAAAATAAAATATGACTCAAATATTCACCTGATTCGGAATTATACGGTTTTATCAGTTCCTTTTTAATCGCCTCGAACCAAGCCATCGTTTTATTCCAGCAGTGTTTTGTTTGAATGAACAAATCGTGTATGTGTACATGTAATAGGCACTTGAGGGTGGGGAATGAAACTTTAGCAGCACACAAAAACCAATCCTCGATGCACTAATATATATAAAGTGACTTTACGTTATCACTATCAAATTTATCTCTTTATGGAACCACAACGAAGCAACACACAACGAGACAATAATCTGCATAGATGTTTTTGTTGCAGGATATCCAAACATGGCGGACGTCAGTGTGGCCAACCATAAGTAATATTATATATTCATTACTATAGTTTACTAAACGAAAGTAACATTTAATTTGACTCTATAATTATTAATATTATCATTTAATGTGTTTTATATAAATGCCAATATTTAAAATCTGTTTGTTTTTCCATATTCATTCATGGGCGGAGGTAATCGTAACTAATAAATTGTAAATTTCTCCAAAGGTTTTTTAAGTTTCTTAATTATATTTAAATTATTATTATATAAATATATTCTACTATTTTTGGTTTATTGTTAATATAATTTTTTAAATTTTATTTTATTAAGTTTATCTTTAATATAAGGTAATAGATTAATAAAATCAGTAATTTCAATTATTCTATTTTCTCAATTTACTTAATATATTTAAAATAAGGGTAATTGGTGAGTTAATTTTTTCTAACTTAAATTTATAAATTTTTAAATTTCATACCTAGAAAATTTATCGTAACGCCTATGTCTTATACGCTTTATTTGGGAATTTCTAGTGATATTTTGAGTCGGCCAGTTGCCGACTTGGAATATTTCTTACCTCAACCAATGAGGCGACGGAAGAAATTAGGAGCATTTACCTTCAGCTGCAAATTGTTCCCTTATGTGACATGGCGTCTGGGAGGAAAGTTAGTTCTTGAACGGGGCACAGCGGTCAAACACTGTACTTTTATGACATTAGATGAAGAAACGGCTTATTATAAAAGCCACAAACATTATCTAGAGACTTGCATTGATGGTAATGCATGCAAGGAAAACGCAGCGGATGAGCGATGGGTAGGCATTTCACCCTCACAGGCATTTGTTGTGCTAGTGAGGTTCTGCGGTTATGAACCTCATTCGCATTAAACGTTTGCCAGCGGGGTAAACAAATCAAAAGTTATAACGATTACGTGTCGCTTTCGATTACAATCTAAAAATCTTATTTTTTGTATGTACAGGTACTTCGAGAAACACCAGGCCCATCCCTATCAGGTAAACAAAACTCAAATTTTCAGCCCCCTGCTCCGAGAACTCGGTCCGATGCAAGAAAATACGGTCTTACTATTTGTCGGCCGACTGACACCGCTGTCCAAAATTCAATTTTCAATCGGCTATTTCTCGGTCGCCGTAAGCGTTTTTTGGAATATAACGAACATCGTACAGTTTCCCTTTTCTAAAATTCGTCACAAAAACGTCTATTGTAGTTCGAAATTTTGCCTTTAAGCCCCAAAACATGGAAAATTTAGCTATTTAATAACAACAAAAATGGCAGCCTCTACATCGACCTAACCTTTCTGACAGATTTGTCCGGTTGTTTTTAAAGTTCCAATTCCTTTTTACGCCGTAAACTAACCCCAAAATCAATTACAACCATAATTAATTCCATTATTATCATTTACCCTCCTACCGAAAATAGTTAAACCTCTAGTAAACATTGAGAGGTATATTCATCAATTAACCTTTGTATACACTAGTAATGTGGTGGAGTAATTAATAATTTTATTCAAATTTCAATTATCTCCTATATAAACATTCACTATTAGTATCACCTAACCTGCTACACCAATTCAACAAGTGATAAATGTTAGCTTTTATCATAACAAAATACTAAGTGAATCATTTCAATTCTCAAGTATTTATATTATTTCAAATTATGTTGTGATGATGTATAGCAATGTGAATGATAAAAACCTTTCTTGTATAATGGGTAATGAGAAATACTAATTAAACAAGTTTACTTTGTAACTTTTAAATGTGATATCACAAAATTCCTTGGCGAAATTATATAAATGTCTTATCATAGTTTCACACAAACAAGTATATATGTTTAGTAAAATTTTCTGTGTTAAAACCGCTATTAAATTGTTCATCATATTATATTTATTATCATTATTCCAAGTAAATACATGTAAGTAGATTATTTATCAATAAAAGTTAGTGAATGATTTTGTGTAAAGTGAATTTGGTGCAAAACTTTTCTATTATGGTGAGTAATTGCAATACCAGTAGTATAATTAATAATTTACTATATGATTTGGAAATAGGTTCAGTTCAAAAGCAGGCAGATTGGGGTTCAAACAATATAAATTATTGAATTTCCACTATTTTTGGAAATAAATTAAAACATTGTTCAATGTTATTATTCAATATATTTTATATACTTTTGAAACAATTCAAATCTTAAAAATTGTAAGTTTTGCTGGTGGTATTAACATATTTATATTATTTTCTATTTGAATATTCATTATACTTCATTATATAATTCGGTTTTAATCATATTTAGTTTATTTTTAGTCATAGTATCATGGATTAGTTTTATTTACAATTAACAATTCTTTTAGGAAACTTCAACTTAAAATTGTAATTCTACACTATGTGGATTTTAATTTCTAATTAAAACATTGTATCTTAAG
Organism: Ontholestes murinus; assembly: GCA_963969525.1. NCBI lineage: Eukaryota > Metazoa > Arthropoda > Insecta > Coleoptera > Staphylinidae > Ontholestes > Ontholestes murinus. Next base: position 52,165,109 of record OZ018391.1, read on the forward strand.
ATATACTTTAATATTCATCATTATCATTTAAAGAAGATGATTAAATATTTAGGTCGCGATTACCCAAATACTTGAAAACTACATCCAATAAATAAAAATCATTCATGTTAGAACAAGAAATGCATAATCATATTGTCATCTGTACGACACTATTTTTTCAATTTAGAACTCAAAATATAGTTCGTCGAAAAGCTATGGGTCAAGCACAGACAGGTATGAGCGAATTAGGGATTCACCGAATGGCAATTACCGTTCAGATAGCCCGGATTCCCAGTCACCCAGAGAGAGAGACCGTTCCTATCAGTCGAAGGGCTCCTATCTACAGAAAATACGTGAAAAGGAGAGAGAAAACAGAGACTACAAAAGAGACAAGTATTCAGGTATTCATAGTCAATCAGATATTTGCTATTTATTACCTTGTGCAAAAATAACGGTGTCTTTGTTATCTAGGTAAATACTTTTCAGATTGTGCCAGGTCACCAAAGGAGAAGCGTAGCCGCGATTCTGAGCACAGGACGAACCACGACCGGAGTGACGACAAGAGCATACTGCATCCCATAAAGGTGTCACAGAATCTGTCATCAAGAGATCGGAAGTCAATGCATAACAATTGTGTTGATAAAGTGAGTTAGCTGTAAACAGGTTAAGCTAACGTTAGTTGTTTTAATTTAATTTAATTTTTACAGAGAGATGATAGAGAGAGAGTGACTAGGGTTGGCGACTGGTCTGAGCACATCAGTTCGTCTGGTAAAAAGTATTACTATAATTGTAAAACAGAGGTCTCACAATGGGAAAAACCAAGGGAATGGGTAGACCGGGAAAGGGACCGTTGCAGAACCAGGGATAGGGAACGTGATTCTGATAGGAATTATAGCAGTTCCAGTCGATCTGGTACGCGTAAGTAGATAAACCCCTTTTTTGTTATATTTTATCCTCTTCTGTTAGCAATTCTCACTAGATTCCAATTTTTTTTTTTTATCTGAGAGTTATATCCAATCAGTAAATTTTGTAGCTAAAGATTATATTACATACACTTGAGGCATTATATACACACTATACCGGGTGGAAAATTCAATTTATTTTTATAAATGTGCAATTATTTTCTCCCCAGGTCATTTTAGCAAAAAAAACACAAGAGATCAATTTAGTAAATATATTTAAATCACCTATTCATAGTACATCACAATAATTTTAAAACGATATATTTAAAATTGTAAAAATATAATTTCGGCCTATTTTTATAATTTAAAATGCATAGCTATAAAATGTCAAATTCGAGACAATGCAAAATTTTGTTAATTTTCCGTTTTCATTAACCCATTTAGACCCGTAATCCGATAAATATTATACTCCCATGTGCCCAAAACTTTTTTTAAATTATTTTGTATTTGTCATTATTTCTTGTGATAAAACTAGTCAATCTAAGGTGAATATAATAGAAAATTATTTAATGCCATTTTTATTTATGGCTTAGGTCGAAAACGATGTTGTCTGGTCGTTTTCGAGCATTTGGGTCTAAAAATTCATTATTCATCAAAGAATTCATTTACTTAATTCTTATTAAATCAGTTGTGATGTATTTAATATAATATTTTGATATATTTAAGTATAGCAAGGCATGTGTATTATCTATATTGGAGTTTTCTATGATCATTTGCTAATTATATAAAATTTAGAAATACAATCATCCTATTTAAAATGTATATTTTTTAAACATTAAGGGTTAGTAATATTTTACATAAGAACAATTATTAAACAAATATGTTTATTTCAGGACATGACAAACATTCCAACTCGAGAGGCAGCAATAGCGGTAGTGCTAGTAAAGATGTGTTACGGGACAGTGCAACAGGCAGCCAGCACTGGTCTAGCTGCAGTAGGGAAGATCCTGATCATAAGGAAATGTCACGAAATACTAGAAAACATGCTGATGAGAATGTGTCCCAAGACATGGACATATCTCCAGGAGATAGTACGCCCACGTCTGAAGTTTCTTATTCGCACTCGGCAGTCACCTCGCAGCAGTCTAATACCGATCAAAATTCCCACGGGCCAGTACTATTAGCTACTGCTCTGCCGCGTATTAATCAGCACCCCATGCACCTGCCCACCACACCAACGACCATCAGGCCGGAGTCTTCGCCACTGGCAAATCCCCAAAGCACCCCATCCATGGTGCCACCACCGGCAAGTGTTACCACCTGTAACACACCTGGTCCTCCTGTTATGCATATGACTAGTAGTTCAACAGGGGAGGCTAGTGATGCCAAAACTTTACAAACTATACATATATCTAGACAAATAGGTGATAATTCTGTACAGCCACTAACTGTGGACACTAACCATAGCGGACCGGTAGTGGAAGGTCCGCCTACACCAACGCATTCAGAGACACCTGATTGTGCAAAAGGTAAGAAAATAATTTTACTTGTTTGAAAACAATTAAAACAAAACAAATTGAATGACTCTTTAAACACGTTAATTCCTCCCTTTATCTGGAAATATGGTATACATTTGTTGTCCGGAAATATAGTGTATATTTGCGAAAATAATAAAATACAATCAAAATTGAACATAAAAATTTTATGTTTTAACAAAATAAAATTAAATAGAGTATAAATAATTTTATTATAACATAAATTTAATTAAAATAAGACGTAGCAATTGTCTACGATTTTCTATCAAATTTATACCATATTTAAAATTTATAGTGGCTATACTTTTCTATTTTTTTTTATACTAGACATTATTTTTCTGAATCTAATGATGACCAATATTTTGATTTTAGTTTTATTTGTCAGAAAAAAAAAAAATAATAAACCTTATTCATACGATATTTTCCAATAAATGTATTGCCTTGAAAAAAAAATCGGAACAAACAAATGTCATTTGTTGTAAAACTTATAACAAATGGTTGACAAATGTCATTTGTTTGTACCAATTTTTTTTTTTTGCAACTATTACAATAACTGTCCATATAAACATGATGACAAATATTTTCACAACCATCTAAAAGAAGAAGGCCTATGACAACATTTCACAAATTTTCTACATTGCTGCTGTATACTTTAAAATTAGATATACACGTTGTCCCCTGAAATTTTGAATACGGGCATTTCAATGCAGCACTTGTTGCTTAGTTACCACGCTCATCACATATTTTAATGGACTAACCAACGGAAAATAATCAGTAATTTCTAATTTGTATTAAAATAAGGAATCAAAATGAAACATATTTACACGTTATTTTAATACTACTATTTTTACAGACACAATGTTCCTCTTATTAAATGTTCGAAAACATCTCCTTGTTGAGCCAAACAATATCCCAGATGATTATAAAATTCCTATTAACATTATATCTTCAAAATGTCAAATTGACATGCATATTGTAGCAACAACCATAGCAACCAATAATAATAATCGCGATATAATACAAATTACATTACTCATATTCAAAATTTCAGGGGACAACGTGTATATCCACTGGCAGATTCTTTAAACATTCTAACAAGTACACTGGACAAGATAATGTTCAACTCCATTAATGGCTTCCAGATTTTAAATGAGAACATATTAATACGCCAACAGACAGTAATGTCTTAATATACTGATTTGCATTTAATGTTCCGTAAATAACTACTAGAGTTCTACATCCATGGTAGATTGCCCCTAACACCATCACACCTTAACCCATCTTTGGCCAAGCATAGAAATAGATGATATTTTAGATTTGTTTTAAATAAAACGCATTAGAATGGTGTTCATCAAGAAAGTTTTAATAAAATTTTTTCAAAAAAAAAATTTGCTATACAAAAATTTGAGTGGTGCGTATACGCGTATACCGTTGGCGAATAGGGGTATATAAAATTAAATATGATATTTGTTAAAACATTCTGAGTGCAGATGCACATTACATTTTTTGCACATATAAATTGTGTTTGATTGGCACACTTTACATCTTAGCAGGTTTTTCGTTTCATGCACAATAATTACATGTCCAACATTATTTTTGCGCACTTCCAATGGCACTCCTACCGTTACAAATGATGGGTCTTTTACTGCCAAGAGCCTTGTAACAATATGAGATCTAAAATCCAGTTGACTAATTTTGCTTCCGTTGGCTAATCTTCCAACTGCTTACCAGAATGCTGTTTATTGTAGTAGTAAACAGCGGCCACCACCATTTCTTGCCGTGACACTTGATGCGGTAATTCGCCACTCCATTATCGTGGAGATCCACGCCACCCATGAATTTGCTATATTCTGTAATCACTTTCGGCTGTAGGATATTGACCTCCTTTTTTTGTTTCCTGTCATACCTTTTTGCTTGTTGTATTGGCATTACTGCGTCGATATTACTGGCAAGTGTTACTACCGAATTGTCGTTCCATCTTGTGACAACGATTCCTATAGTTGCATCCCGGATTGTCCCCGTCGCAAAATATCCCCTTTTTGATAGTTGTTTTTGTGGTTATCTGGAGACTCCACTAGTTGTAAATAGCAAATCCAGTACAACTTTCCCTCCTAAACCAAATTCGTTTTTTTTTCTGCAGTTGCTCCTCCGTAGGGAATGAATTGAAATAAGTAGCCATCCGAAGAACACGGGCACCACAATTTGAAGCCATATCGTACTGGTTTTCCTTTGATGTACATCTTGCACGAGTGCTGTCCAAAGTATGGAACCATTTGCTCATCTATGGCAAGTTTCTGGGAAAATACACTGAACTGCATAAACCTCTTATTTGACCTTGTTTTCTGCTATCTTCAATCTCGTCCAGCATCCATTCCAATTCTTCAACTAATTCACGTTGATACGAAAACATTTCGTGAATCTACAACACTGAGTCTTCACTGTTTCACATTTTATTATTCAATTATGCTCTAAGTGGGTATTTTTCCTTAATACCGCACGTAATGATTTCTGTAGAATTCACTAATCCATCTCAGATATAAATTCAGACCTTCAGTCGATATTTCATTCTTTGTCAGTTGCCATACATACCTGAGTAAGTTATTTATATTTCATTATATTTATTATTATATTTCATTACATTTATTTTAGTAAGTGTTTTTATTTGTATTTAAAATCAATTTTATAATAAAGCTGTACTGAAGAGAGCGAATGTTCGAAACATGTGTCTGCAGATGATTATAAAACTTGAATGCTAGATTTTTTAATTGCTTTTGCTAATTTAATTTAATGAAATAAGTTTAAATTCAATTTTTGTTCATAATTTTTCATGTTATAGTCATATTTAAACAATCTAAAATACATTTTATCATTTATTAGTTTATTAAACAGAAATAATTTCATTCAAATTATTGTTGATAGTTGTACTATTCGTAACACGCAAATTAATTTTGTTTTATTCAATGTCTGTCGAGGTATTAGTCAGAGAAGTAGTTGTTTCAAATTAATTTGTTTGGTAGTCTTAGTAAGACTCACTGTTGTAGATTCATGAAATGTTTTCGTATTTTTAAATTTATGTTTTAATAATATTTTCAGTCTTGCAAGAACTGGCTTGCAAGACTGAAAATATTATTAATTATTCTTATTCGAAGTTGATATAAGAAGACTTGTATCATCCGCATACGTCGTAATAAAAGTACCTGGTTGTCTGATTTTATTTGGTAGGTCATTGACATATATGATAAATAAAATAGGTCCTTGTGGAATTTCTAACTGACTTGTAATTAATTTCTGTTTTATGTGATAGATTTGTCAAATATGAATAAATTAAGTCGTTACTTACACCTCTTATACCATAATATTCATTCTCTATTAGAATTTCATGACTTACAGAGTCAAAGGCTTTTGATAAATCCAGAAAAATTCCAAGCGGGATCATTGATTTCTCAACAAAAAACCTAATTTGTGTTATGTAATCAGACGGCTGTATTTGTTGATTTTTCCCTTGATAAAACCATTTTGTGCACTGTCAAGTAAGTTATGCGTTTTAAAATAGTTTATTATTCGCTCAACTATTATTTTTGCAAACGTAGTCAGTAAAGAAATTGGTCTATAATTGCCAAAGTCATTTCGATCACCTTTTTAGTAAACTGGTGTTATAATACCTTGTTTTAAACATTGAGGAAAAATACCGTTTTCTAGACTAATATTAATTAAATATGTAAGTGGGTCAACTATTTAATTTATGGTAGACTTAACAATTTTGTTATTTCATCGTAACTGTACGATGTTGTTTTTTTTTTTCAGAGATTTTAATATGATGTTAAGTATTTCTGTAGCCTTTGCAGATCTAAGAAATAGGGTATTTATTGTCTATCCATAGTGCAAATTAATGGACAGTCTGGAATAATTAATTTCTTCTGCAGCTATTGTATTAAAATGGTCGTTCGAATAATTTTCTTTACTTTGTAAATGTTTATAGTTGTTATAATTGTTATTAGTTTTACCTAACAAATTATTACTTTCCCTATATAGTATATATAGGGGAAGTATTGTTTTCGTGCGTGAAAATGTCTGTGGGCGCTGTATCTCAAAAACGAATGATCCGATTGAGATGAAACTTTAAACTTAAGGTTTTATCACTAAAAACTGGAACTGAAAAGCTTTTGGAGAACATTCATAAACCGGAAGTGGATGTTTACTCGAGGCCGTTTTTTGTTTTTTTCTGATAATTTTTTTAATATGAAAAATATTACAAAACTTTTCAAATAAAAGTTAGAGGCAATAAAAAACTGAACAAGTTTTATAAAAACATATTTTTTATAAAATTCTCAACTTTCGAGAAAAAAAATCAAAATTGAAATTTTTGACATTTTTTGCCAATTGCTAATAAACTATTGGAGTTATATGAAATTCATATAACAAACAATTGTAGAGAATTTAAAACTGAATAAATTCATAAGAATAGCTTTTTTGCGTAAACCTTATAGTTTTCGAGTAAAATATAGGGAAAGTACTATGATGGCCACATCACCATTTTTAATGATGCTCCATGTTTCTGTCGTTATTGTTGCTAAATAATATTTGATTAGCTATTTCATTCTTTTTTTGTTTGTTTAACCCATTCACATCATAAGCGCATATATGCGCTTATTTTGCCTGGCCACTATCACCGGAGCGCATATGTGCGCGCTTTTAATTTTTCAGAAGGTGTATAGAAAGGAATTTTTTTATTGTCTCGACATGATTCTTTTGAAAACACGATAACAAGTTTTCAAAACTATTTATAAGGACGGAGCATTTCATGTTTTTAAGCAAAAATTGGCGGAAGAAATACAAACATTTTCCAATCCTTATTCAAATGGCTCCATCTAAGAAAACTCGCAAACGTTGTGTAGTTTGCTTATCAGAAAAAAAAAGAATCTTTTCTTTTTTTTTATCAATGTGATAATTGCCATACGGCATTGTGCATTGAGCATTTCAAGTATAATCATGTGGTGCTAAATAATTAGATTAAATTTCAATATTGTGAAACATTTTTATTAAAATACAATTAAAAAAATTTTGGTGATACGGACGAATTTTCCACTTTTCCGTGTGATGCCAATGGGTTAAGAGTATATCATATTCTATTTTGAGAGTATAATGTTTTGGCATCTGCATTGTAATGTCTAGTAACTGATAAATAGTTTAGCGGTTCTTAAATATTATTTAAAATTTGATTAATATAAATACATATAAATAAAGTTTTATTTGACATTATCAACCTACATACATTTATTTTACATTATATTTATTACCCTCGCTAATAAAAAATAAAAATAAAAACTCCATTTTCCACTACTCTCCAGCTAATTTGATTAAAATTGCATTTTGTTTTTTTTAGACTTTTCTAATTGGAGATATAGGTACTTTTGGATAAGTAGTTTTCAATGCCCCACTGATGATATCAACAAAATTTGCCCAAGCGCTATTAACATTATAAATTACTCAATTTGTTATCAGTTTTAACATTTCATTTATAATTGCTGGTTAATAAAGGCATTATAAACACACAATTAACGAAGTAATCACATTTTAAAATTATATTACGATAGAGGTACTATTCATTAGGTTGACAATACATTTGTGGTATTATTCAAATAAGCCAGTGTCAAGTTTCAGTGATTTGATTTGCACATTTACACACAGTACATACTATGATTTTTGCTTCATATAATTTTCCTAAAGAATACCACCTTTTTGTCACCAAAAGTATGTTCCTAGTAAACATAGTAGTATTAGAGTATTTAATTTAGAACATTTTTTAATATTTCACTTTTTCTCAAATAATCAGGATAGCAGGAAATTACATAAATATTATTTACATTTTAAATTCTTATGGGAGTGTATCATATTCTAATGGTTAATGTTAAATTATTCACCATTACCTTTATATGTTGTATTATTTTTCGCTCTATCTTTATAAGCATATTTTCTTGCTTTGTATTTTCTATTATCATAACCTTATTTTATTCTTTGTTTACTTTTATAATAATTCCGTCTTGTTTTATATTTCCAGGTTCTTCTGTAGTTCATCTTTATTATTTGTAAATATCAAAGTAACCTCTGTTACTTTTCTACCCTATGTTTTTGTAGGCAGTTTTATGTGTTTTCTGCATTTCTTTATTAAATCATAATTAATAAAAAAAAATGCTGTCGATTTATCATTTCTTGGTGCTTTTGTTTCTTTATTAACTTTTTCACTTGTTTAATATCCCTTCATTTTACTTGTAATTTCTTTTGATTTCTTCGACTCCATCATCCTGTTATTAACAGTTCTTGTCATTCTCATTAATTTGAGTCTTGCATAAAATAATTTTTAGTTTTCTCTATTTTATCTGAAAATCCTTATTTTTAAAATATAATAATAAATATTATATTATTAATTTCGCATTATAAAAGTTTAAAAGAACATATATTATAAAAATATATAATACTTATCACTTAGATTTCATTACAAGATTCGTTTGGTCTGTGGTTTCCTAAAAAAATTGTTATATTAGGTGTTCGATAAAAATCGCCCAACGTCATAACCCTGTTATTTATTAACCGATTAGAATCAAGTTAAAAACAAATTGAATGGCTTTTTAAATACTATGAAATGACATTAATTATATATTTTTTCAAAATTAACTTCATTGACAAATGATACTTTTCTTATTTTTTTTATACTAGACATTATTTTTCTGAATGATGCCCAATATGTTGATTTTCAGACATAAGTATATTACAGCCTTTGTGTTAATAGGCTAAATTTTCAATATTTTATATTGTTATTTCTTCTGGAGGTTGTATTCACTGAAAGTATTTAAAACTTGTAGTCAAATGAGTATTGATGTGTAAAAAATATTTAGTTTATGTTGTAAAGAAGGGGTTTATAAAGCTGTATATATTATGAACTTTATTAAACATATTACCATATTCATATTAAAAAAATATATTCTGTGCAAGGCTTTACTAAAACAACAAACTTCATGCAGCAATGAGATTTTTAATGTCATTCCAAATAATTGTTATTTGTTGTATCAGTTCTGAATAGCATATAATATTATCAATATTTAGTTTCAGTTTATTCCTTAAACAAATAAATATTTGTGTTAACATTTCCTGTTTTTTTACCATTTAGATAACTACAAATATCAACAATAAATAATCTGATAATTGTAGCAATAAAGTAGATAATATTTAATATAAAAAGTGTGAACTAAGAACAGTGTTATTTATATGATTATTTGTGGTTTGTTGATTACTAGGAGGAATTACTTGAATCATATTACAATACAAAAAGTTATTAAATAATTACAATACTTTGTTTACTCTCTCTATATTTTTTGTCTTCTTTAATACTCTTCTAGCAATTTTTCCTAATGGAATTAATCTGAATTATTATTTTAAAGGGTATTACATAAAATATATCATTGTGTTTTCATCAATCGTAGGTTAAGTTCTAAAGATTGAATTTTCCTCTTTTTTCTATCATAGTAGCTGCTATACCAGCTACAAGCCCGCCTGCCGGAAGTGGCCTGTCTACACTGCAGGGAGTAGCAAGTTCTCTTCAAGCATTAAGACCTCAAGGACCCACAATAACACCCTCATTAGCCAATCACGTTAGAGATGATCTGGTCAACCATGTAAGAGGCTGGCCTGCAGATATTTTAGAGAAACAAGTAAGTACAATTTGACCTATAGTCTTTATAAATTTATTTATTTATGTATGTATTGGCATTGGGATACATTTAAATGATAAATTAATTTTCAATTGAGTACACTATAACGAACATATAAAAATACAAATTCACTTTGTTCAAGAAGTAAAAGTAGAATTTCATTGGTGTAGTTGGTTTCATGTGCCTTCTTAAATATAATTAGACCTTGTACAGGACTTTTAAATTTATTTTTCCTATTGCCAACCATCATGTTCAAAAGAAAATAGAATTAAAAATCAAATGTCTTATTTTTGTCGTTAGGGAATTTCTTATTGCCATAAGAACATTTAGTTTTTAAATATGTAACAATTGATGAATTGAAATTCAACACAAAATGGGATACAAATAACAGGCAAGGTAGTGGTTGATTTTTTTTAACCAGGCTAGATCTAGATGGGCCTCATATATTTAAAAATTAATTGCAAAACTTATTAGTATAAATTATTCATTTGCTTTTTTTGTTTTGTAGTCATTTTAAATATTTTAATGTTTAATAAAATCAAACTAAAACATTTTGAGATAAGCTAAGTTAAAAGATTATAGGGCTCTAATTTGTAGTGTAATAATAATTATGAATTATTTTTCTCTTTTAAAATTAATCATTGTTATATTAAAGGCGCAAAAGCATTCAGAAGAAGCACATATAATGGGTAGCATACAGTGTTCAAAAGTATCAGCAGAGCTGAAGACGGCAAGATCAATAGTTCGTCTGACAGAAATCCAAGCAACGCTGCAGGAACAGAGGTGTGTTAAAATATAATATTATGTTATGAAAGGGGCATATGTCACCAAGTATAATTTTTTACTCCTGATACTAGTTTAATACGACAATACAACATTTGAAATTAACATATGCTTTTTTCTTAATGTAGTTAGAATTTTCAGATCCCAAACTGACAATTATGTCCCCTTTTTCAGAATATTATTTCTACGTCAACAGATAAAAATGCTGGAGGAGATGAAGTCGCAAAATTCTTTCATGTCTGATGACTCTTAGTGGTTGAGTATGTTACGTTAGTGTTAACGCTAAACATTTTATTAAGTGAAAAAGATCGCATATATATATACATATATGTGTATACACAATAAATGTTGTGTATATTAATATAATATGATTTTAATATTACTACAGCCGATGTATATTAATTTTGTCGCGTCCCATCCAGGGCAAGGCGTTCCAGTCAGGAAGTGTTGAAAAACAGATAGAACAAGAGAGGCAGTGTAATAAGGAACGCTTGCTAGGGCCTACTCTGGCATTTTATTTAAATAGATAACTAAAGACTATCTCTAGGTAGATTTATTGAATATGTGACTTTGTATTTGTATTATGATGGTTTTATGTTTTAGATTTAGAAAAATTAATAATCCTCTAGACATAGTTTTATTATTTTTCTCATTACTTCCTAGATGTACATTTTCGTTTGCTGTATTTTGTAAATATATTTTTTATCTATAACTTTTTTAAATCAACTATATTGTAAATGATTATATCGGTATAGGTATTTAAAAAATAAATTTAGTACAAATTATTGGCATTTTTACTTCTTGATGCGTTTACTTTCCTTTGTTTTTGCCTTAAACAAGTTTATTTATTAATTTATTCTATCTGTAGTTAATAGTTGAGAGAGTGTTTACTTTTGCCAACAGTGAAACGAAGATGTACATTTTGGAGTGTTCATTTATATAATCGGATGATCAAAACGTTCCCCCTTTTTATATGTAACAAAAAATTGACCAAAACACACTACAGCATTTTTAATTAGGATACGTTTCGATCATTCGAGAGCACCCCATATTCAAACACATCAATTGGTCCACGGCCCTCTAAAAACATTATATATATATATATACACACACATATATATATATATATATATATATATATATATACATACTTATATATTTATATATATATACATATATTTAGCTTAAAAATCTTTTTCGAAATAGAATCCTATTTTAATAATAGATCGAATTCATGAGAAAATAACATGTGATATTCATTAAGAAATTTAAATACAAGATTTGCGTATTGTAAACGACGCATGTGCATTATTTCTATTTGAATAATTGCAGTATATCTTAATAAAATGTTCTCCAGTAAAAATTTTGTCTTATAGTTCAAACATGCACGTTCAACACAAGTCAGCTATTTAAAATTTTGACATAATGAAATATCAGTTCACATAAATATATTAAAATTATTTCTACGATTGAATACTAAAACATATATTCTTTTATTGAAATGTAGTTATGGTTTAAGTAATTTTATTACATGTGTCGTTTACATGATTTTAAAAAGCTGGTGATTGTTTAAATCCACAATTGGCTACAATTATCGGCGAAGATATTTAAATACCAAATGTATTGGTTTTGTTTTTTGTTTTTCTAGTCATTTAATTATGGCCAATTGTGGTTTTATGAAGCAGCATATTCACAAATTTCATTTAATTATTTAGTATAAGAATTTCATATATATGTTAAAAAGATATGGAAAAAGAGGTTAAAAAAATTGTTACTGTGGAAAATGACAGTTTAATTCATTTGTGAACTGATTAATCACTGTATTTATTATAATTATGATGCCTTTCTTAGCACTAAAAAAGATGATTCGTTTTCTTGGCAAGTTTATTATTACAATATTTTGTATAGTTGTCTTTTTCATGTATTGCGTGCATGTCACTGTTAAAATATAATCATTAAAAAATACAAAACAAGTGAAAAATGTTCCAAGGGTAACATTAAAAAAAGTAAAACTTTTTAATCTATTATTTGTTTCTTTTTTTATTGTGAAATAAAATCAACAAATTAAGCTATAGATGTTTGATTGAGAAATGTTTTCTTTAAGTGATAAAAATATAAATTATCCACCTATTCAAAGTTAATTTAGGTAAGTTAAAAAAAAACCAATGTTAAAAACACTAAACGATTAATTAATTTCTCACTTAACCCGTGGTGAAACAATTTTATGTTAATAAAAGGATTAATCATAATAACTCCTTGAGAATGACGGTCGAAACTAGTCGGGGAAATATAAAAATAGTGAAACATAACCAAGTGCTTAATTAATTATTTTATTAAAAACACTAATTTCTTTTATTTAATTTACCAAAGGAATCTTAATTGAAAATATGAACAGTATATATACATAAAGCCGTTATATTTAATCTTATCCATTACTTTCTGATTTATTAATAAATATTACCGTTGATTAAAATATTCTACATTTGATATAATAAAATATATCACTTATAATAATTTGTAATTTTAAATAATATTGGTGAATTTAAATCTGTTGCAATAATTTAACCCCTTACATAACAATTTTTTGCAAATTAAATGCATATTTTGAATTTCAAATAGCAATAAACTATATAAAATTTTAAAAAATCAAAAATAATGTTCTTTAAGTTCATAACTATAATTTAATATATTATAATTCTTGTTGTATTAATATTTTTTTATAGTAATATTTTAAAATGTTGTGGCTAGAAGGTTTTTTGAGAAATTAGTATGTAGAATATTGTTCTATCATTATTAGTATTATTGAGAGTAATACGATGAACACATATGAAGTATGTTTTTATTATTAGATATTTTTATCTGAACCAAATATATTTTTTTAGAAGAAATGTTCAAATTATTGGATAGGTAAACAATAAAATTGTGTTTTTCGTTCTTTTCAAAAGGACTAGAATCCTGTATTTTCTTTTGAAAATTATATACCACGACAATTTAATTTATCTCTGTATTTCATTATTTGTTCATTGGAATAGTGATAACCAAAGAGAGCAATGCCATATTTGGAAAATTGAGCCAAATTTTGAGATTGTCATCTCGTCAATACCGTGAAAACATAAATTCAGCCATTTGTATTTTGCCAAGATTTTTTAATTGTTCTAGGAGAGGTCAACAAACACAGCAAAAAATATTCATTAAACAATATCAATGTTAATATTATAACGTTGATTGAATTGATTAGAATATTTCAATCAACAGTTATAATTTATAAATAGAGATAGCATTAACCAACCAAGTTTAAGGGTCATTTTTTAGATATCTTTTATATACATACCATCTATCAAATAATTATAATATAAACATAATTAATGAAATAATAAATTGTACAACATTAACTTTGAGCATATACATTTAAATGTTCCAAATCAATGATTACGATTTATTATTAATTGCCCATCAACAATATAGTGTAAACTTTTTTTTTCAGGGAAAGTAAAATATAAGTTGTTAACTGTATATGGGCTATAAAAAATATTTAAAAGAAACAACTTAATCACTTATGTATGTACTTTTATTAACTTAACCAAAACAGTTATGTAACATAACTTGGCTTAACAGAAAAATACAACGGATAAATTAAATTTTGCCTTTATAGGAATGCTGCTGCTATATTCTAAATTAAGAGACCAAACGGCCAGCGGAAACTCGAGGATATTTCGTCCCTGTAAATCGTTAAATGCCGTGCATATATTTTGCGCCAGCGTTTGGATTCTCCTTTGAAATAAAACGTTATTTTCGAGACTAGGCCAAGGTGCTATTCGATAAAACAATATATATAAATAAAAATATAAAGGCACAAAGTAACTGAAAATTTCCCACCAAGTAGGGAGTGTGTATTTTACATATTTAAAAATATCAGATCGGGGCTAAACGAAGGTAAGAAACGGGAAATTTTCAGTAAAGTAAAGATAATAATTAATTCTTGAAAACACTTGAAATTATATACACGAAAGCAGTCTAACTCCTTTTCACTATAAAAAAAAATAGAGTTGGGAACTACAATCCTTTCCCTTATAACGATGCACACTCGGATTAGTTTTAAAATTTATACAACAAAGTGATCACAAATTTCTATTTTCTAATATTGGCGGCTTAAAACAGGAGGTTAAAACAGATCTTCGGGTGTATCGTTATAATAATCACATTTTGTAATAAGTATTTATTATTTACAAATACAATTAATTTAAAAAATAAGGAGTGAGTCTACTTTACAAAAAAAAATTATGTTTATATAAACTGGACCACAGACAAAACACATTTTGTAATAATTAGCATTGAAAAAATATAAATTAATTCTTAAGTCTTGTATTGCACAGCAATATTTCAGTTATGTCTTCAGGGCGATTTATAAATATAAACATATTATTGTGCTCTTTGAGGAAATCTGGAGTGGTTCAGTCTGTTTTGTCTGCGTGTGCCAGTGAACCGTTTATAAGTTACGCTGGGGCCTGACCCATAAGAATATCACAGTAAAGGAGCCAATTACGGCAGTCATATAAATATCATATATGTTACACTTGAGAAAATTTCTTAATGATTTCCATCGCACCATTGTTTACAGATGAAAAACATTCATCCAAATATTATAAAATTCTACATTCTATGGATCAGACCTTTTTATACTCCCTACACTATAGTATACAATGTAGGATTATTAACACTGTTTTAAGCGTGGTCCTACCTGGATTAACGCTTTTACTTTTAAAAACATCGACCAAACTGTGAACATTCCCTTCTAGTACAGTCGCATTCCGATATGGTATATATATATAAATTCTAAATATAGTCAACATTATATTACAAAAGTCGAAACGTTGAATGCCGCACCTTGAATATTCACAGTCCGACGTGTTTGTTTTTCTCTTTTAAATATTTGAATATCTAGGTAACATCTAACAGTTCTGAGATAACATCCCCAAATATTATTACAATGTCACCAAGAACACTCATTCACATGTTACAAGTTTAAAAAACATACACTGTTATATATAATATATATTTCTTGTGAGTAAATAAGGCTTACTTAAAAGTCGCAACTAACCACAATTCCTATCTCCAATCACATCAGACTAGCCTCTCCCAAGTTATTCATTCATGCCGCACACAGAACACACAATCACGATTAAATAATACACTAACTATCGTTGCGTCCTCCTGAGTGCTCGCCTGATTAATCGAGTCGGTTTAGGTGATTCTCCAGTTGGTGGTTGTGCTCTGAAAAATTACAAACCAAATTAAGGGTTGGAGTTTTAACAAAATGCATAATAATAAGCATATATATATATATATTTTATTTTAACATAAAGAGAAAACCTACAATTTAACATTAAGTTTTCCTATCATACTACATTTTTAGCAACGGCATTTATGCAAAATATTTAACAATGTCTCTTCTGCATTTCCATCAATTAAAACGTTGATTGAAATATTGTATAGATACCAACCTTCATGCATTTAATAGTCACCTAGAAAATTAACCCTCTATTCCCCACCTATCGGGACATATAGCATATATAGGGGAAGTATTGTTTTCGTGCGTGAAAATGTCTGGGGGCCCTGTATATATCCGAGGTCGTTTTTTGTTTTTTTCCGATATTTTTTTTAATATGAAAAATATTACAAAACTTCTCAAACAAAAGTTAAAGATTGAGAAACTGAACAAGTTATATACAGTTCATAAAGTTCTTAACTTGCGAGAAAAAATTAAAAGTTTTGATTTTAGCCAATTACTAATAAACGATAACAGTTACGTGAAACTTATTTAATAAATAACTGTAGAAAATTTAAAAGTGAACAAATTATTAAGAATAGCCTTTTTGCGTAAACCTCATAGTTTTCGAGTAAAATATAGGGATAGTACTATAACATCACCATTATTTTAAATGCTACGTGCGTAGCAACCAGTGGCGTTAGACTGAGATGTGGCTTAAACTTAAACTAGCCCGAACACGTTAATCCGTACTTTGTCAAATGTTCGGGATAACATGCTAGGGTTTAGATAGTGTCTATCCTGTAGATGTCACATCTATCCATATTCACCCAATCATTAGATCAATACACATACACGGGGAGCATCGGTGATTAATTATTTATACGAGTGAAGCTATTTCGTTTCAACATCTCGGCGCCGATTTATTTAGAACTCTGATTTAGAAATTGAAATTTTCAGCTTTGTATGCATACAGAGTTACTACGTTTTACAAGTGAAATTTATATATAATTTTTTTTTTATCGGGATATATAATTGATATTATTACTGTTGATTAAAATATTTAATCAATGACAAAACATTATTATTCACAGTGGTAATTATATGTCATTATATAATAATGCTTATATTATTTTTAAACTTTTGGTTTGGCTTACAACTTTAGTGACAGACAAGGGCTAAAAATTTTTAATAAATTTGTACCGGTCAACAATTAAATTCCCGCACTAATTATGCTGCTCTAGTCAAGTAAATCTAATGCGTGCCTAGGGGAAATTTTGAATTATTTCACAAAAGTTTTAGAATTTAATCTTAACAAAAATAAATATATCAGAGCAAAGTTACATTAAATAATAAATATCTCTTTTTAAAATTGATGCACCGTTTGTTATACGGCCTATTTTAGTGACCCATTCCCCATACAATATTTCAATCAATGATTAAAGTAAGCATTTAATCTGACCTAACCAAATGTGTATCATATTCTTGCAATTGAAAAATAAATAAATAAAGAGTTACTTACGTAAAAGCGTTAGGGGTTGTTCCTGCAGTAAAATTAAATGATGGTTTGATATCTGCGTTAAATTGGGGTGTCGAAGCAACTGCTCCAAATTTGAAACCTCCAGAATTTTGAGTATTCTGTAAATATAGAATTATTCACAGAATTTAATTTTTAAAAACATAATAAATCAATGAATAAAATATAAGAAAAAATGCTTAGACACTATAAGTTTGCCAAATTCTGATTACACTCTATGCTCTAAAGGTATGTTACCCAGAATGCATTTATAACCTGATTGTTTACTTGATTCCAATTACAAATGTGTTACTACAACCAAGCTGCATAAAAAAAAACAACAAATGACACACATTAAAAATAATGAAACATATACTATTAAATTATCTTATATTATTTTTACTTTAGCATTATGTAATTCATATTTCTTTGATTAAATAGTATGTTAACTACTTACATTACTAGATGCTCCAAAATTAAAACCTCCAGATGGTGCAGCAGGACTGGCACCGAAATTAAAACCCGTTTTGGGTGTAGCTGACGCCGCACTACTGCCAAAATTGAACATTCCATTCTGCACAGGCTGGGCAGGTGTTCCAAAATTGGTAAAATTCACTGGAGTACTACCAAAAGCAGCTGGAGTTGGAGTACCAAAACTAGGCGTGTTACTATTCTGTGCACCAAAAGTCACCTGACTTGGTGCAGAGGGAGTACCAAACGCAGGAGCTGCGGGTGGAACACTACCAAATTTTGAAATGTTTGTTGTTGGTGTCCCAAAGGCTGGCGTATTAGTATTAGCGCTTGGTGGGGACCCAAAGACGGGATTTGAAGTACTTGGGGCACCAAATGTTGGTTGAGTTGAATCAAATGTGTTTTCTGTCTTAGCAGAAAAATTGAATGTTCCACTGGGTGGGTTTGCTGGTGTAAAGTTGAATGTAGTATTGTTAGCAGAGTTACCAGAGTTAAAACCTCCTGTTGTGAAATTATTTGTCTCTGCTTTAGTGGCCGTACCAAAAGCAGGGATTGTCGTGGTTTGGTTTGCACCGGAGCTCCCAAATGAAAACACTGGAGCTGTTGTAGATTCTGATTTAGCGGTAGCACTGAATGCAAAAGTGGGTTTATCTTTAACTGCAGTTGTATTAAATGAATTTGTCGAATTACTGCTAAAGGTTGTTGATGTGAATGAAGGTGTGTTAGTTGTTACAGTTTTGTTAGTTGTGCTCTCTGTACTACTGCCAAATGTAAAGGTAGTATTTGTTTGACTTGGTTTAGTTGTGGCACTAAAATTGAAATTTGGAACTGACTTATCAGCAGGTACGGTAGTTGTTGACGTCTTTGGGGCAGCACCAAATGAAAAAATAGTAGAACTTGCTGCAGGTAGTCCAAGTGATGCTGACTTTGGCATTTCACTTTTTATATCACCATTAACTGGTATTGCACTAGATGGTCCTGGTACAGAAATATCTGCTTTTTTAGCAATTTCATCTTTTGTATCTTCAGCCAATCTTTTTTTAGGATTTACAGTAGGTGGCACACCAAATGAAAACTTTGGTGGGTTTTCAGTAGTTGATTTATCTTCTACAGGTTTTGTTTCTTCTGCAGGTTTTACACCAAAAGTAAAACTTGATGTTGATGGTTTTGCAGCATCTCCAAATATAGTGGAATTTGAACTTTTACTCTCTGTGCTTATTTCTTTGTTAATGTCAGGTTTAATTCCAAATGTGAAACCATGCCCATTTACTTGGGTCTTATCAATACCAAAACTAAATTGTGCAGTGTCACATTTTGGTGCAACACTGCTTCCAGGTTTTGGTGATTCACAACATACACATTTAAGTTTTGATTCTTGATTTTTAACTAGACAACTTGAGCATTCCCAATCCAAACTCTTCTTTCCTGCATTGATCAAATTTGTGCTACCAACTTTTGGGGTTTCACAAGCAACACACTTGATTTTATCATCATCATTTCTCACCATACAAGAACTACATTCCCATTTCGAACTAGGCATTTTGAATGCATCACCAAACCCAGTGCTTGGGGCAATTTTGGCACCTGGCTTTGGATTTGTGCAAGCAACACAAGCTGATTTTGTATTTTCATTTCTCACCATACATATTGAACATTCCCATTTATCTGTAGTAATTTTAAATTTGTTTCCAAAATCTGTGTCTGATTTTGAAGAAATTGGTGTGGTTTGTTTAGGGGTTTCACATGCTGCACATTTAGTTTTGCTTGAGTCATTACGAATCATACAGATCGAGCACTCCCACTGGCCAGATGTGATCTTGAATTTTTCACCAAAATGAGTGGTGTTTGAATGGGGTTTTAATTCTTCAGTTTTTTGTTCAGTTATATCCTTTGTTGCCTCACAAGCTATACACTTTTTTTTGTCAGGAACATTCCTTATCATACACACTTTACATTCCCAGGTACCTGAAATATAAAATATTAATTTAATTACTTTCTTGAATCTTGTAGATATCAACTTCTGGTATATTTTCCATTATTAAAATAAAGAAAATAACTAGTTTTTATAGTATTTACTGTTTGCTTAAAACAAAAATCTTTAATTTGAATTCATTTCTTACCTTCTGGAGATTTAAATTTATCCATGAGGTCGTTTTTCTTCCCCAAAATGTCCATAACACTACCAGTGGTAATTAATTCCTTAGCAGGAGCACACGGACCATTTTCACCATTATTTTTGTGGACAACCTTCTTAAGTGGAAGTGTGGCAGGTGCCGGTGTGAAGGTAAACGTCTTAAAGTTACCTACATCAGGCACCTCAATAGGACTATAACCCTTCTTATTTAATGGCTCACTAAATTTGAAATTATTGATTGCTTTAATAGATTTGACATTTTCAGCTAAAACTAACGGCTTAGAAAACTTATATTCTACAGGTTTAAAGTCTTTCTTTTCAGTCGGGTTTGTGGTAATAGTAATAAGCGTCTTTGCCTCTGTTTTTTTCTCCAATTGTTTGACAGAGGCTGGTAAGGGATTCTTTTTTTCTGAAGTTGTTTTGCTTGAGGACTGGGAAGGTATTGTAAAGTCGAAACTAGGTAAGATGGAAATAGGGAGTTGTACGTCAGGTAATATCCCGGGGGCAACAGTTTCTTCAGCTTCTGCAGTTTTCTGCCTTACAGAGGTTATTTTTGTCTTTATTTTATTAGTATTTTTGCTGGTAGATGTTTCCTTTACTTCACGAATCTTGTATTCCTCTGTATTTAAGTGCGACTTTGAAGTTGTGGCTAATTCCCGGACGGACACGGTACTGTCCTGTAACCGCTCTTTCATCTTCATCTTTAGCAGGTCAGACATTAAAGGAACTACTAATTCTTTATTTGAAGCAACCTTAGAATCTTTTACTAGGTAAGGATTAGCAGCTGGATATTTTGACATTCTCTCAGGACGGTGAACTTTTCTTAATGGAGGATTTGGTATCTTTTTAACATCCTCACTAGGACTAGTATACTGTTCTAGTGTACTTAAGATTC
Source organism: Ontholestes murinus (assembly GCA_963969525.1). NCBI lineage: Eukaryota > Metazoa > Arthropoda > Insecta > Coleoptera > Staphylinidae > Ontholestes > Ontholestes murinus. The sequence continues at coordinate 52,186,296 of OZ018391.1, forward strand.
TCTTAGCTGTTTTGCTAAGTGCCATATGCTTGTTCTCAGAGGATTCTAGAGGTTTAGCTTGAACAAAGTTCTTTAAACATGAGTTTGATTCAGATGTGCCTTTCATCATATTTCTGCTATATGCCGATGCGCCACCGTATGTGGTACGGCCACCATAAAATGGAGAATCAATTATCCGTTTTGTGGATAAGGTACGGTCCATAAAATTTGGGGATCCGAATGCTGTCGTGTTAAAGGTTGGTCGTCTCGAACTTAATGACGTGTTCATTCGTGAGCTAGTATTTCGGTCTAAAAATAAGCTTCTCTCACTAGTAGTTGCTAAAAAATATAAAGAAACAAAAATTCATTAGATTATGAAATTAATAAAAATAAACAAATTGAAAAACAGCAATTAATAAGTAAATATGAGGTAAGAATTTTTTTGTCATGTCAATTAATCTGTAAAATTAGGGGAAAAATAAGCAAGATGAGTTAGAGATTTCAAAAGTTTTTTTGTTGTTTCACAAAACAGTCAATACAGAAAGATGCCTCAATAATTGTTTAACTTGATAAACATGATGACGAATTCTTAAACAGATATTTTCTTGATATGTTTACTACTGTACACGGGTTATGAAACAGTAATGTTAACTTTTTGATACAAATGCCAATGTGTTATTTGTTGTATCAAAGGACAACATTTTTAATACTTACTCTTATTTTATTTTATCATTTTCAGTTTTTCCCTATATTAATTTTCTATTTTATTTGACATTTCCTATTTTAATCAATTAGTTATTCTATCTAACCTATCACATTTTAAAATCAGTCTTGACAAGGGTGTAGCACTAATCAAAGCCTACTATGAATTATTTTTTTATTACGGTCATTTTTCCTACCCTTTGGTAATAGAAACTATTATAAATAACTTAAAGAGAAGTAGATCATTGTTTAAAAAAGCCTAATCAAAATTTTTCTTATTATTTATTTAACAATAAATTGGCAAAACAGTGTTATTGTAGTAAGCTTTAAAATATCTCATTGTGATTTTATTATCTATATTGCTACCGGTTTCAGCTATGTTATCATTAGAGAGCGGATAAAAAAGCTTAAAAAATGTGAAAAAAAGCACTTAAAAAGGCACAAAATTTAGAGAAAAAAGCATTAAAAAAGCATAAAAACAGGAAAAAAGCATAAAAACACGAAAAAAGCACTAAAAAGCATTAAAAGGCACAAAATTTAGAGAAGAAAAGCATTAAAAAAGCAGAAAAACAGGAAAAAAGCATAAAAACACGAAAAAAGCACTAAAGAAAACTCTATTTTCTTGATATGTTACACGTTTATCAACATATTTTACAAAGAAATTCTGCTTAAAACTAAAATAAACATACTTTCTTTACGCAATATATAATATCATGTAAGTATTTAAAAATTAAATTGTAATTTTGTATACGTTTCAAAATAACTAAAATCTATTCATAAAAACAGTAGATCATTAAATGTTGTTCTAAGGGTTTATTGTAAAAATTATTACTTCTGACGCTCAATAAATTTTTGAAAGTAGAAAAGCTTCTCTTTATTTTAAATTATAGCTGGATCCATTTGAAAATTGCCATTCAAAATCAAGTTTAATTTATTTAATATTAAAAATCCTTCATTTTCAACGAATACTTCTTTCGATATTATTTTGATTTCTTGGCCAATGCATGCAGGTATTTTCTAAAATGAATCTGCTTTTATAAAGATTTGATTGTGTTGCTCACAAAATTTAAACGCGATTGTATGTAACTCAATTGTTTTGAAGGAAGCTCTTGTTTCTTAAGAACTGTTTAACAGTCTTTAACTGATTTGCTTGTCGTTTCGGGAAAGTTGTATATAACCTTATTAAATTCTTCAAAATTGTTATGTTTTGTTAGTTCAGCTTTGAACTTTTTCAAACGTTCTTGACGTAGTGTTGTTATAACATGTTTTACATACAAGTCTTGACTAGTTAGGATGCAGTTGGGAACTAAAATAAAACTTACTATTTTTAAACATGCCTTACAAAATAATGTATAATTTTCACTTATTAATTCTGGATAGCCTCTAATTAATTCTTGTATTGTGGTTTTCACCTTTTGCATTATGGCTTAAATATACATGTGAATTATATAATATAATTTATCTGTGATTCCCCAGGTTAATACGATTCACGCATATAGTAATTTTTGATAAATAAGCAAAGTTTTTGGAATTTCAATTCAATAGTTTATGAATGCGAGTTTGAATATGAAAATTAACGAAAACGGTAAATATGCGCCAGTCGTCCCATCGGTACTTTTGCCGAGAGAAGGAAATTGATACGGTTGCAGAACACCTGATTATTAGCTATCACTTAAATTTGTTTACATTTAATACTTACTGGGGCCCCTGTTTATTTTTTAACGACGTTTACAACCGGAATATCATAGGTGTGATTCCTATGAAGCGTTCGTCTGTATTATCTGAATAATGAGAATAATTATATCTACTTATTTATAAACGAATCCATTATAAATTGGTAATTTATACTAATATTTATTAATAATAAAATTCATTATAATTATTGTATCATATTATGAAGATTTTTAACAATTATGTTGTCAAAAGACACGAAGAAAATATGTAATACAAATATAATCTATAAATGATGGGATACAGATTTTTACGAAAATTCTCTATATTAGCACATTAATTTAATATCAGCGTGAAATTATTATTAAATGTTTTTTAAATGTTTAAGAAAATGCTCCAAATAAGCATCAAAATCTAAGAAAAGCATGAAAATAAGCATAAAAAGTCAAAATAAGCACAAAAAGTCAAAATAAGCAAAAAAGCCCAAAAAAACATAGCGCTAAGTAATCACATTCTTCAAGATTCGTATAGATATTAAGAAATTTTTTCGATGCTATTAATATTATGGATAAGCATAATGCTAGAAATCCGCTCTCTAGTTATCATCATCAGGCAAAACTGGAAAACCTCATATACATATTTGCTACAATTTACTATTTCATGACAGGTATTACTAAAAGTTAAACTATGATTAAAAACTAGGTGCTACATTTTTTATGAATGATCTTGTATGTACACTGAATAAAACACTTACTATGTTTTAACCACTATATTTTATTCAAAGTTCATTATGAATTACCACATAGTAATGGTCGCAACCATCATTATGATCGTGTATTTCTATAATTATATGTATCATTGTTTTCTATTTTATGTGTTATTATGAATTCCGTAGTAGTATATTACTTCGTGTGTGTGTGTGTGGTTATATACTTATTGAATGGGTTTAACTTTTTTACTTTCCCTATATACGAAGTATATATAGGGGAAGTATTGGGATCGTTTTTTTTTCGATTTTTTTTGCGAAAATATCCGTTTTGAGGTCCCTTGAGTCCATTACACTAATTTCTCGAAAAAAAAAATTGTGCCTGTGCGTGTGTCTGTCGTCTCTCTGTCGGTGGGCGCTGTATCTCAAAAACGAATTATCGGTTTAAGATGAAACTTGAAAGTTAAAAACTGGAAATGAATTTTTGTTTTTTCGTAATATTTTTCTAAATATGAAAAATTTAAAAAAAAGGTTCAAACAAAAGTTAAAGGGAATGAAAAACTGAGTTTTATTAGAACATATTTTTCATACTTTTGAGAAAAAAAATAAAAATTGAAAATTTTGACATTTTATGCCAATTGCTAATAAACCATTAGAGTTACTTGAAACTTGTATTACAAGTAATTGTAGAGAAGTCAAAAGTGAATAAATCATTAAGAATATCCTTTTTGCGTAAACCTCATAGTTTTCGAGTAAAATATAGGGAAAGTACTATGATGGCCACATCACCATTTTTTTAATTGGTTTGGTGTTGAAGAATATCTGGTTGTTAAGATTATGAGTGGATCATCTATTCTTCCGTATTTCATAGTTCTCCAATAAGTTAAGCTTAAATGATTTTTTACACTGATGTAATAATTTAATGTTATTGGGGTTGTCGCAGTTGTTCCGAAATTTGATGTGGTTGGGTTTCTTTTGTGTTATTTCACCCTTCTTTCGATGTTACATCCTGCCTCTACTATGTAAGTAGTGTTGTATTCGCCACAAGAGGGTTTATATACCCCACTCTTATACAGACGGTTAGAAGTAGACATACTACTATCAGTTAGGCATACATACTCCATCATTAATAAATAGCATCACAAAATATACACAAATTCACACATACATTAGCCCACTACATTCATTTATTGTTTATTTTATTCGGTGACTATGAGACGGAAAACATAATTTATAATAATAACACATAAAACAGAAAACCACTACGCTTAACCTAAAAATAAAAAATATGATAGAATTAAAACAAAATAATATATAATGCTATTTCAGAACCAGAAATATAATAATCGTATACACACAACAAACATACAAAATTTGAAAGTACTTAGATAGTTTTCCCTACATATAATTATACACATAACCTCATAAACCAGTAACACTCACACATACAATACACGATCATTTATAAAAAATGTAACATCTAGTTTTTAATCATAGTTTTAATAATACCAGTCATAAAATTGTAATTTAATTGAAACAAATATATGATGTTTTCCAGTTTCACCTGATGATGGCATAGCCAAAACTGGTAGCGATATAGATAATAAAATAGTCTCTAAGGAAGTATACTTCTGACAATATAATTTAAAATATCTATTGAAAAAGAGTTTTTTAATATTCAGACATATTAAATTTTAAATACTTTAATAACAATTTTTATTTACGATCATACAGAAAGTAGACGTTTTTTGCATCCATTCATTTTCATTGCAAAGGAGGCTTTTTAGAAAACTGGAGTTTTTTTAAACTTTATATGACACAGAAATGTGAATTTCAGTCAAATTTGTGCAAATTATTTACTGATTGCTAAGTAATATTTTCATCAATTACACTGTAATTATTTTATTACCATGAATAATAATTTTAATTTTTTAAATTTTATAAATTACATTTTCATGTGATAAGTGATACTTAATTAATGTATAGATTCAAGACTTTAATGTTTTATATAAGCTCAACACCTATTTGAAATTTTGCAAATTATTAAATTTTTTGTTATCACACTAATATTACTAATATGTACTGGAGACAATTACAGATGAGTTAATCTATTATAAGTGCTCTTTAGTGACAAAAATAAATAATATTTTAGATTACAGTTATCAATAACTTACAACTGAGTACATATACTTACATGTATTAAACAAACTTCTATTTGTGACATCAGTCTCTGTGAGACAAGTCTTATCAGGAATTTCAGACACCTGCTCCTTACTGGGAATGCGGGGCATGGAAGAGTATCCACTGGTTGACTCACCACTATCTGAGTCTTTATCACCATTATGTAGATTTATCTGTTCGCTGTATTGGTTTTGTAGGGTGACATTAGGTAGCACCAACTTTCTGGATTTAATGCCTGACGGGCCGGGTGTTGGGCCTTGAAAGTCTTTTCTTAGACTGTAGGTAAGGTGAGCCCCATGCAAAGGAGTTGTGATGAAGGTCACCTCAGATGTTTTATTAGTTGGCAACTTTGCCCTTTTGGTGGGGGGTTGTAGGGTGGTAGATTCTTCGTCTTCCTCGAGCTCTTCCCTGTGCCGGACCTTTGGTCCCTCGTTCCCACCAAACCATTTTGTTAAAGACGTAGGTATGAAGCCAGATACACGGGACTTAACTTTTTTCACAAATGACTGTAAATAAATGATTAGACAAAATTAGTATAAAGAATATCATTAATTTAGTTATATTGTTATTAAACTGTTAAAATAAACCCTATGTATTTGCATAAAGTAGATTGTTTTCTAGAATATTGTGTTACAAACTATACAAAGATTCAGGGATTTCATGTAATTATGGTTGAATAATAATAATATTATGTATTCAAATTTATCATTTTCAAACTAGTTTTATTATTTCAAAATAATTTGATTTGAAATAAAAAATGAACTAATTTAATTACTCTATATTTACCATTAATTTTATAAATCAAACACAATTTAATGTCCATTTTTATTTTCTAAGATAATTTACAAATCAATCTATGACAAGCTTGTCTTATAAAAAGTTAGCAGTTTTATCTAGCAATGAATAAAAATAAACTTTACATGAACTAGAAAAAATAAGATATTTTTATTGGCACATATAGTTTTAGCCGAACTAACATTGATCATGTAGCATTTTTAGTACAGGTCAACAATTAGATGGGTAACTGGTACCATTCACCATTGGCATATAATTAATTAAATAAACAAGGTGGAACGATCATGTAATTTTTGGAATACCTGAAGCACAGATGTTTACGATCACTGTAATAATAGTAGTGTAAAAAGACTGTAAGTTACCTTAGCGAAAAAATGTGTTGAATAATTAAAAACTTAATGTATTTATTATAGAAGTAACAATATAAATATATAATTTAACAAAAACATAATTGTGTGAAAAGGGAAAACAATATTAAATATATAAATTAACCTGTCAGCATTTTATTTCTTTAAATGTTTTATTTGAACATCATAACCTTAACAAACTAAAACTGATTAATTCTGCCCTACTAGAATTCTGTATAATCCTTCGATGTACCTTGTAAACTATAAAATCTTAAATAGACTATAACATTGTTTTTGATTAGATTTTTAATGAATCGTAAAATATTTCTATAATCTAAAATTTATGTATAACAATTACAATCTGCTTAATTTATTTTTCATATAATACGTTTGGAAAATACAAAGCACTATTATAAACATAACATTTATGAGCAGGTAAATTAGATTTATTATTATCAGATTACTTATATAGAAAACAATAACGACCAACATAAAAAAATGGAGTAAACTTATTTGAAAATGAATTATGAAGTTAACATGGGTATGAGTGGATGACTCATGGTTTTCTACTCTTAATGTTCTGATATAATTTATTCAATATATATTTGGATTATGTGTAAATATTTTTTTCTACTCCTATTGAATTATGTCCCCATTATCATATATTTTTTCGTTAATAATAAAAGCTATAATTTATAAGTATTGGATTATGAATTTATAATTCACTGTTTCTAGCCAATCAGAAACGTGGAATTTCATTATTCAATATGTTGCATCTATTGATATTGCAAATGTTTTTACAGCCAATTCACACAGCACCGAATCGGGAGCTTTACCGATTTGGTTTTTACCGTGTTTTGTAATTGTGCTTATATTTTAATATGCGTATTTATACGAAACTGCTGTCTTACCGTATACGGTCTCCTGCATTATTGTGTGAACACGAATATTAAAATATATGCGCCACTATAGAACACGGCAAAAAAACGGTGCAGTGTCAAGTCAACATTATTTTATTTGTTTACGTCAGGTGCAGCTCAAAGTTTTGCAACAAACAGTTCTTCTTTCTACATAAGTGTAGTAAAATTAACATGAAGATAGTGTTAGGAGAATTGTACTCCACTTTTGATAACTTATTGGAAAAATATAAATCATCTTCCCTATTACACTATTCAATGTTACGGAGCACACTTGAAATACGACACAATATTAAACTGAAAACATACGGAAAATTAAGGCCATTTTTCTAACGCAGATCAGATGGCTATCAGGCAAAAATGACAAAAATATTTACTCCAGAAGAAATAAATAATTTCATTACAAACGCCAGTGATCACAAATATGTTGCTATAAAAGTAAGTAAATAATAATAAAAATATACTACTAGGTCTACTGGTAAAACTACCAACAAGAGTCTAACAATGGACATTATTACTCAATCTTTGAATATTACAAATTGTACAAATTTTACAATAAATTGTTTCGCCTCCAGTAACTTCAATAACAATTAGAAAATAATTTAACAAAAAATGTATATTGATGTATATTTGATAAATTATTAATAAAATTCTGAAGTTTATAACTAAAATTATTTAAAAGGAGTAGAAAAAGTATAGTATTATATTCGCGATTATGGCCATTATTCACTCAAATTCTTTGCGCCACTCGCCTAGCGGCTCGGGGTCGTGAATAATGGCTATCATAATCGCTCATATAATAATATACTATATTCATTACTTCTATGAATTGTTGTTATATTTTATAACACAGTTTATCTTTATAAAATTAAAAACAAATAACATCAGTGTTGTAGTAGTGGTGTTTGGCTATCAACCATGTGGTCCTTCATCCATGTTATTTGTGTGTGTGAGGATCTTCTCTGTCACATATTAAGTCCCAATAATTATATCCTAATACCAAATGGTACTGATCACCTATCCGATTGCAGACCCAAACCAATAATAAGATTTTAGACTTTCGCACACTTATGCATTAATATGATATGTCAAAATAAAAATATGGTAAAATTGTAAAAATAAATTAAAATAATGCAAATTCTTAATTTTCGATTTGGTTTGAAAATAATGAATAAGTAATTTTGTAAAATAATATTAATATTCAGGTTTATTCTGGTATTATTAAGAATAGCATTCTTAAACATAATTGTGTAATGTAGAAATATATAATTCAATTGTATTTGCACACTGTTCATAATGTTTACATTGTATAGAAATGATTGCTATACGAGTAAAAATTATTATTAACTATCTTCATATAAGTAAAAATAAATTTACCAAATATTGTTTGTCATCATTTAAAGTAACATCTAACAAAAGATGGATTTTTATAATGAAATACTTATGCATTACTAATTATCAATATTTTTTGACGCAATACTAAACGATTGAATTCTGTATAACGAACATGTCAATTTTACGATATCACTTAGTTTGGTTTGGATGTGCCTACCTACTCTTACTTGAGTTATTTAAGAGGAAAACAAGTTCATGTTTCTGAATGGATGGTTTGGGGTTGTTTTAGCCCAAATGGGTTACTAATAGATTTTGCAACACATTTCAAGGTTACAACAACAATATAAAGCATTTTGGTGGCTGTCGAAATTTGGATAAACGCGCGTGAAAACAAAAGAGCATCGCAACGTCGTATACCTCTTGGGACGTTTTTCAAAAAGACCCCGACAAGAGTTATTTTTAGTGGTGAGAACGCGCGAATATACCCTACGTGCTCGCTATTTACCTTGTTAGAATTCGAGTCTCGATCGGCGGGCGATACACGTCCTGCACTATTATCACTGTCCTTATGCATTTTCTGTTTGCGGCACTGTTTAACGCGATAACATCGAAATTTTTCCGATTTTCGTACGACTACACATCTCACTGACACTTTCACTGCATGGGAATGGGTAATATGGCGGCCCGCGAGGCTGTTTCACAACCGTCGTTCGCGCGGACCGCCGACGGCGACACGAAGACGCGGTATATTTAAAAACGAGCGGGAAAACTACCAAACTGTCTAATTCTAATTAAAACGGACCAAAATGTTAAAACTACATGGTAATTTGCCAAAAATGACAAATAATACTGACAATACATGTCATAATTATTAAAAACTGACATAAAACAAAAGCACAGCCATTGTACGTTTGGTTGCATAAAATAGTGAGTTAAATAAATATAAATTTAATTTATCATTATAAAATAATGCGTTGTTAGTTACGTTAAAAAATAACTTTTCCTTAAATACTTTTGTAATTAAATTTAAATTATGATACACACATTTAATGTATGAGAAAAATAATGTGTAAGCACCGACACCACAAAGAATTGTAACTATTTCTGATATGTAGTTTTACCAAGTAACAACCTCATCAATCCAGAACTGTAACTAATTGCGAAATTATAATGTGCGTGTTACAAAATAGCAAACCTGCTTTAAAATCGATTTTACAATAAAGCTGTACTGATTAGATCGAGAGATCGAAACACGTGTCTGCAGATGATTATAAGCTTCAGTGTTAAGCAAACTGCAAACACTTCGCATTTGAAAAACTGCCATCATTAATAGAATTATTGAAGAGCAGGAGTCGTAGGTGAAAACCTCGAAGAACAGCAGATGTTACATCTTCATATTCAGTTTTTATCTAGTCCAATAGGGTACCATCCATATCAAAACGACGCAATTTATCAAGCAAAATCTGTTTAAATTACGTTTGTAACGCTAATTCTGGTTCAATTTTGAAATTGAACCAGAAATTAGCTACATTACAAAAATACGATCAGAGTTGGTTCAGTTTTATTAGGTCACAGCATTAATTTTTTTCTTGGTATGATATTTATCATAGATTTTTACTTTCTCTATATAGTATATACAGGGTGTCCCGTTAATGCGGGGAAATGGCTGGACCATAGATTCCTGAGATCAAAATATGACGATTTAACGCAACTTATCTATATCCAAAAATTTACGGTTAAGTCGGAATTTGGCTTCAAAGTTTAATTTTTTTTTATTTCTTTTGTTTATAACAATTGAACGCTTTATTTGATTTGAATGAAATTTATTTTTAATGACTACCATAATATAATACACCATTTCAGTTATTATGACTATTATTGGTTAACAAGAAGTATAAGAAACAGTAGTACCACCACTTAAAAACTAAAATATTTTTTTATTGGTGGATCTAATAAAAACTAAAAAAATACTGGTTGAAAGACCATTTAATTTAAAAACGTTTTTATCTCTTAATAATATTTGATATCTTTTACGGTTTTCTCACAAAAAAATAAAATATATATTTTTATCTAGTAAAAACAAAATCTAGGTTTTCATCGAATCGAAAATAAATGTTTTTCGTGGCCGCCTTTGTTTAAAAAATGTAAATTGTGTATAATAATAATTATTTAGTGTCTTTTAACAATTAATTTTTAACTTTATTATAGTTCATAAATATTTATATTTGGAACAAACAGATATCTTGTTTGTATTAGGATTTTGCAAAGAAAATTGTTTGAAAAGTGTTAGATGTTGTTTTAATTTATTTTATTAATTGATATTATTTAATTTTTATTCAATTGAGTAAGTTTATTTACCTATTAATGAGTGCATAATGGGTATACTATATTCATATTTTATTTTTTTGTGCAAAAACCGTACAAGATATCAAAAACTAGTAAGAGTCAAAAAAGTTTTTAAATCTAATGCCCTTTCAAATAGATTTTTTTGGATTTTATTCGATGCACCAATAAAAAAATATTTTAGGTTTTAAGTGGTGGTACTACTGTTTTTTATACTTCCTGTCAATCACTAATGTCCACAATAACTGAAATGATGTATGATATTATGGTACTTATTAATAATAAATTTAATTCAAATCAAATAAAACGTTCAATTGTTATAAACAAAAGAAATAAAAAATTTTGAAACTTTAAAGCCAAATTCCGGCTTAACCGTAAATTTTTGGATATAGATAAGTTGCGTTAAATCATCATATTTTGGCCCCAGGAATCTATTGTCCAGCCATTTCCCCGCATTAACGGGACACCCTGTATAGGGGGAGTATTGTTTTCGTGATTTTTTTTTGAATTTTTTTTTTGCGGAAATATCCGTTTTGAGGTCCCCCGAGTCCATTGCACTGATTTCTGGAAAAAAAATTCTATGTCTGTGTGTGTGTTTGTGTGTCTGTCGGTGGGCGCTGTATCTCAAAAACGAATTACCTGAATGGGATGAAACTTCAAACTTAAGGTTTTATCGTTAAAAACTGTAACTGAGAGGCTTTTGGTGAACACTCATAGACCGGAAGTGGATGTTTACTCGAGGCGTTTTTTTGTTTTTTCGTGATATTTTTCTAAATATGAAAAATTTAAAAAAACGGGTCAAACAAAAGTTAAAGGGAATAAAAAACTGAACAAGTTTTATTTAAACATATTTTTCCTAAAAATCTTAACTTTTCAGAAAAAAAATAAAAATTAAAAATTTTGATATTTTTTGCAAATTGCTAATAAACTATTAGAGTTACATGAAGCTTGTATTACAAATAATTGTATAGAATTCAAAAGTGAATAAATCATTAAGAATAGGCTTTTTGGGAAATAAAATATAGGGAAAGTACTATGATGGCCACATGACCATTTATTAAATTATGATTAACCTTTTTGTGTGAAATCTGCATGCAACAAACCACTGATCTGGTCATAACCTGCACTTCTAGCATTTACAATAGTTAATGCTGCATTGACTGACTGTTGCCTACAGTATTTTTACTATATTAGTATTTCTATTGAAATCAGTGTCTATATTAGAATTGATGGGATAACTGAATCAAAGGCGACAGAGGTGTCAACGCACAGAACAATGTTGATGATATAAATATTATAGGTAAACAAAGTTACAAAGTTAAACAATAATGAAAAACCATCATAAGAATAATAATTTTGTAATTATCAAATGGCCTTCTGTATGTGGTATAAACCCATTTGTCAAGAGGATATTACGTTTCTTACAAAAATATTATGAGCAGATGAATCGCGATTCACTAATTGTGGTATTTTAATCGCCACATTGAACGTAGATGAACTTAAAAGAATCCACGAGAAGTTTCACAGCGAAAACTACAAATTAAATTTGGGTTTAATCCATGGTGTGTATGGATTAATAATTTTCGGTCCATATATTTTTGAAAGCTCACTAAGTGAAAATGATTACTTTCATTTTCTTCAGAAAACATTTGAAGATACGCTCGATTGTTTAAATTTATCATTACAAGCAAGATTAAAATGGTTCCAATATGACGGTGTTCCACCTCATAACATGTTGGCTTTACAAATTATTTCAATGATGCTTTTCCTAACTCATAAGTGGAAAGAAATAAACCAATCCCAGGGCCACCTAGATCTCCCGATCTGCGCGTTTTAGAATTTTTTCTGTGGGGTTATGTAAAAAACAAAGTTTATATGAAAAATCATATCAATCTGTGGAGGATCATAAACTAGTTGTTATTGAAACATTTAATTCAATTTACATGAGAATAGTCAAAAAGCCATAAATTTAATTTTAAAAAGATATAATTAATGTCATAATAGTATTAATAGTGGACTCTTTGACCATATTTTTTTATAATTGAAATTTCTCTCCCATTGATATATGTATTGATAATTACAGAATTACTTTATGCAGTTGTTTCATTTTTGTTTATCTCTGTAAAACTAATAATTACAATATTGCTAATATTATAAACAACTGCAATTGTTTTACTTTCACCTTTTTCATGGCTACCCATTTTTTATTTATAATAAAATTTAAAATGACTATAACTCACTCATTTTTAGAAATAACTATGTCATATGCCATATTGTATTAAAGAGAAAAAAAACCTTTTAAATGAGGTCACAGCCAACTATGGTTTCCATTTAAAAAAATGTAAGTTTGCGTCATATCTCGGAAAATAATGACGATAAAAATTTTCTGATTATTTTTTATTAATCTGCATAAAATTATCTAAAACTTTGTCCTTTACAGTTTTTTTCTATCTGTTATAATAACCGAGATATATTGATTTGAAAAAATTGACACTTTTTACTTTTTTCAAAATATCTAGTTACCCTTGACTTTTTTGAAAACTTTGAAAGTGGAATTTTAATCGTCTCGTAAATCTACACTTCTTTCCTCATTTAACCGTTTCTCTATCTCTTATAGTTTCCGAGATCCCCATAGAGAACATCGAAAAAAACTCACCCTGTATATATGAAATGTCTTATGTTATTAACTTATAATATATCACTTAATCTTAAAAATACTTGCTATTTTATAACACGCAAATTACTTTTGTATTATTCAATGTCTGTCGAAGGATTAGCTAGAGAAGTAGTTGTTTCAAAAGTGATTTGTTCTTGTAGTCTTAATAAGACTCATTTGTTGTAGATTTACGAGAATATGAATGAATCGGTGGATTCAGAAATAAATGTATTGTATTTATTTTTAATTAAATTAAGAAAACGGGAGAGAGAATTTATATCGACGATGACTTAACGAAAAAAGAAAGAGAGGTGCAAAAGCAAATAAGGGCGAGGGCTAAGAAGGAATGGGACAGGGGTCGCTCGGCAAGAGTGGGATACCAGAAGATAATTATAGAGGGGAAGATATGGAGATGGTGTAATGACAAGGGGAGGTTAGTTGAAGAAACAAAAAACGTTTAGAGGCAGTAAGGGGAGTGAGTGGGAGGCGGGAAACAGGAGGTGGCAGGGGGGGAGAGGTGCTAACCATAGAGGTCTGGACGTGGCGGGAACCAAAGGTAAAACTATAGGAGGGGCACGAGAAAGAGACTTACAAGAGTGGACCAAAGGGAAAGACATAGTGGGATTAGTGGAAACATGGATGCTAAAGGAGGAATGGGAAGAAGTGAAGAGGGGGTTACCAGAAGATTTTAGATGGGGAATGAAGGGGGCAAGAAAAAATGCAACGAGAGGAAGAGCGATGGGGGGATGATAATGGGAGTAAGGAGGAACAGGCAACCGGCGGAGTTTGAGTTCACGAAAGTGGAAGAAGACGTGGAATGGGTGAGGTATGGGCAGGGAAGGCAGAGGACTACAGTGGGGGTGGTGTATGTAAACAAAAATTGGAGGGATATCTTTATCTTTATTTAAACTTTATCAGACATGGTTACAATATATACAAATAAAATAACGAGACATTTACAATATCGAAGGGGAAAAAAACATACATATAATTTTAACACCATGCTGATGGGCGGAGTTCACGCTTGCAGGTGATCTTCAACTCAAACCCATATCCTCTCGTCCACTGTTCATATAATACCAGCTTCAGATACATATTTAGCACTTACATGCTTATATTCCCTTTATTGGGCGATAAAATAAAATTTTGTCATTTTGATATAAGAAAAGAGATAGAAAAGAGAACAGAGTAAGGAGGGAGGTGTGTGGTGGGGGGAGATTTCAATGCGAGGACGGGGGAATTAGGGGGAGGGATAAGCGAAGGGGGGGAAGAAATCAAGAGGAAATCACAGGATAAACATATAAACATGGAGGGTAGGAGGATGCAAGAGTGGGCGAGTACAGAAAGGACAGCAAGGAGGAGAGAAGGTTATGGGAAGCAAAAAAACGGTATGAGAGGGTGTGCGAGGAGAAAATGAAGAAGGAGGTGGAGAAGAGAGCGGAGGAATTAAGAACCTGTAGAAACGAAGCGCAAATGTGGAGGATATTGAAGAGCGACAAAGGAAATAGGCAGGGGGAGATAGATCTGGAAAGCTGGATGTGAAAATGTAATTTCGTATTTCGCGCCCTAAGCTTGCGCCCTCTAGGCGGAAGCATCCCTGTACTACTTTTGTATAACCTAACATATAATATAATTCCTGTTTAGCCTTGAAACGAGCAAGACGTGTTTTATTTTTCCTTCAATATCTAGGCCATCCTTCAACAGGTTATGGGCCCAGTACCCTAGAATTGAAGTGAATAGACTGTTAAGTAGTGCGCGAGGTGTATTTTCGCGATTGTGAAAGTGTTTCCCGGCGAAATTGTGAAAAGTGATAGTGGTACCACGTGGCAAAGGCTGTAACAGAAAACACAAAAATGGCAATTAATTATTTGTCAAACTTGCCCCGTTTAGTTGGCAGAGAAAATTACGAAGACTGGGCGTTTGCCGTCAAGAATTTTCTCGAACATGAAGATTTGACAGGGTGCATAGAGGGCACCGAAATAAACCCAGAAAAATTAAGAAAAGCCAAGACAAAGCTTGTCTTAACCATAGATCCGAGTGTATATGTGCACGTAAAGAATGCGTCTACAGCGAAGGAGGTTTGGGAAAACCTGAAAAAGGCATTCGACAGTGAAGGATCTACTAGAAAGTTGGGGCTGTTGCGAACAGTCATGAGCATGAAACTTGAGCATTTTGACAAAATGGAGGTCTACGTCAACACAATGATGGAGAAGTTACAAAAGCTACAAAAAATTGGCCTAAATATCGACGATGAGTTGGCAGGTTCTATGTTGCTGGCGGGGTTGCCGAAACGTTTCGAGCCAATGTTAATGGCTTTAGAACATTCCAACACACAAATATCTACAGATCTTGTGAAGACAAAGCTCCTCGACATGCAGTTGGAAGATCTACCGGAAGATGGCGCTAGTGGAGCATTTTTTAGTACCAATTGTCGGCAGAAGGGGCGTTATAGTCAGGCAAAGCCTCAAGATGGCGCCAAATCAAAAAAACAACTCAAATGCTTTATATGTAAAAAACCGGGCCATTTTGCTTCAAAGTGCAATTTAAAAAACAGTCAAAGTGTGCAAAAAGGAAATGCATTTAGTGCAGTGTTTTCCAGTGGTGTTTTCAACAAAGGCGAGTGGTATGTGGACTCGGGGGCCAGCATACATCTAACATGCAATGATAACTGGCTCGAAAAGAAAGAAAACCAACTGTGAATAATATTACCGCAGCTAACAACGAACAATTACATGTGGAATGTGGTGGTGATGTCAAAATCGTAACTCAAGTTAATGGTAACTATGAAGTGGAAGTTAAAGATGTACAGTACGTTCCAGGATTGACAACGAATTTGCTATCAGTCAGCAAACTAGTAAGCAAAGGAAATAAAGTTGTGTTCGAAGGACTGAATTGCTTTATTTACAATGGAAAAGGAACATGTATTGCCAAAGCATGTTTAAAAGATGGTGTTTACAAATTAGTGAAATCCGAAAAATGTTTCGTTGCTAGCGAAACAACGTCGTCGTGTGATGCAGAGTTATGGCACCGAAGACTAGCCCATATAAATTCTAGTGCCTTAGAATTAATAAAAAATTCACTGGTGGATGGCATCAACTACAAGGGTACAGCAAACATTAATTTGACAAACTGCAAGGTATGCTGTGAAGGAAAACAGTGTCGTATGAAATTTGGCAGGTCGCAAAGCAGAGCGACAGAAATTTTAGAACTTATACACACCGATTTGGCAGGGCCAATGGAAACACCTTCAATTGGTGGCTCAAGATACTACATAGAGTTCCAGGACGACTTCAGCAAAATCTCATTTGTGTATTTTTTAAAACACAAGGACGAAGCGTTCAACAAGTTTGTAGAATTTAAGAATTTTGTTGAAAAACAAACAGAAAAATCCATCAAATCTATAAGGTCAGACAACGGCAAAGAGTATATAAACTCCAAGTTTGAAAGTTATCTAAAAAAAAGAAGGTATTTTGCATCAAAGATCTACCTCGTATACTCCAGAGCAAAATGGACGTTCAGAACGATTAAATAGATCGTAGGTGGAGAAGGCCAGGTGTTTGTTATTCGAAGCGGAAATGGAAAAAAGTTTTTTGGGCTGAAGCTGTCAACACAGCTTGTTATTTGCGAAATAGGTCTGCAGTCACAAATCTACCAAAGACACCTTATGAAATGTTTTACGGACGAAAACCAAATTTAAAACACGTAAGAACATTTGGAAGCGTAGCTATGACCCATATACCAAAAGAAAAAAGAAGAAAATGGGACAAGAAATCCATTCAACTTAAATTGGTTGGTTTTTCAGAAGTGGCAAAAGGGTATAGACTGCATAACCCTGAAACAAATGATGTTATAGTCAGTAGGGACGTAAGAATAATGGAAAAACCAAGTTCTAAAAATGTTCAAGAATATTTTTTCGAACAAGAAACCAATCATGACATTGAAAATAATGAAAATGATACTTTTTTAGATGCTACGTCAACGTCTCAGGTCACCGATACGTCAGATGAAGAATATATTCCAGCTGATTCGATGGAACTTCCCGAAGAACCCATAAGAAAATCAGAGAGAGCAAGGAAACCGAAAACATATGATGACTACGTAACATATCTTGCCATAGAAGAGTCTACAAATTCAGTGAGAGACGTCGAAGACCCTACTACAGTCGAGGAAGCGCTAGAAGGCCCGCACAGTGCCCAATGGAAAGCTGCGATGGAAAGTGAGTTGCAAAGTTTTCAAGATAACAGTGCGTGGAGTGCAGTAGACCTAACAAATGGTCAAAACGCAGTAAATTGCAAGCGGTGACATTTCTTTAAAATTGTTGAAGGATGGCCTAGATATTGAAGGAAAAATAAAACACGTCTTGCTCGTTTCAAGGCTAAACAGGAACTATATTATATGTTAGGTTATACAAAAGTAGTACAGGGATGCTTCCGCCTAGAGGGCGCAAGCTTAGGGCGCGAAATACGAAATTACATTTTCACACTCCTCCTTAATTTCGTATTTTTAAGCCTAAACTAAAAACTAGTTTTTTATGCTTTGGTGAAGCCAAAGCCTTCGTTAATACATCCGCGATCATTT